>JASAMZ010006488.1:0-35061 GCA_030248115.1 Linhomoeus sp. GSCO2_2 | reverse complement strand
CCAATCGCAAAACTAATGCCGAATTCGTGATCTACATCCCAGAATACCCCAGAATCGACATACAACACCCCTAACTTCCTATGGACTCGCAGAACCAAAATTCTGCACTTGGGGTACGGTAGCATGCGAATTCGTCATAGGTACGCTTAAACATCATCTAAATACTGAACGAATGCCAAATTCGTAATCAGCGCCCCCGAAAACCCCGAAATCGAGTATAATATCGCGAAAGTCGACCCGACACCCAATATTCAAATGGACGCGGCAGGGTTACTGTAGCTCTGCAAATTTGCCAAAAACACTTTTCTGGACCAAGTTTCAACGTAGAATCGTTTGAAACCACTTTTGGAACGATTCGGCAACGCATTCGAGGGCTATAGACGCCGAAATGCGAAAATCGCAATTTTCGACCCCGGAGTCAAAAAAGTCGCAGTGTAAGAAAGTTTTTTGTGTTTCGCCCGATTTTCTCCGTTCATGGCTCATTCGATAGAGGACATCTGGGAAGGAGCACCAAAAGCATTCTCGCCGCTCTAGCTGCTACCTAGCCCGCACAGCAGCCCGTCAAAGTCGACCCGGGGCCAAAAATCGCGAATTTTTCAAATTTGGCGCCAAAATGGGTCCCGCAGCGATCCAATTCATTTCTTCCACCCTCGGCCCTATCGAGTACTACAACATATCAAAAGATAGTATATACCATTATATGCAACTTTTTCGAGTTCTACCTTGCCTAATGCGTTTTTCAGTACTTTGAAAAAATAAATTTTTGAATTTCCCGCCAACGGGGTCCCGGAGCGTGACCCCGTTTGGTGTCCACCCTGCCCACTTACTAGGCCTACCCAACGCAAAAGACCGTTTGGAAATCGGCCGCTTCACGCGCGAACGCCATCCGGTTAAAATTACTGCGTTTCGCGCACAATCGCTATATACTCCACACTTTTTTGTGGAGTATAAAAACCCAACCTGGCGTAGGGAATGTAGGAGATGGAGTACCATGCGAGCGCCAGGTACTGAACTCCAACGAGAACCATACAAAGCAGGCCGACACCCTTCCTATCGCTCTGAAATAGTCGGCGTTCAATGTTTCGCATGTCTAGCGACTCGGAGTCACTTTGCTTCGCTCACATAGGCCAGTCCAATGTAGATGGTGAGCGCGATGGCGCCGATGTAGACGAGCGTCGCCACCAGACGCGTGGGCGCGAACATCTTGCGCAGCTGGTTGAAGGGTCCCATGAGAAAGCAGGTGCTGCAACAACAGAGCGAACCGTCGGCTACTTCTTACGTGGTACTGTAGCGATCACAACACAACCATTGCGGCTCGACCACGACACCAGCATCAACTTCAGCTATAGCGCGACAAGTCGGCGGCTTTCAGACGTCGTCCGACTACCTACCGCGCACCTGACGAGAGACAAGATGCTGCCGATGGAGAAGAGGATAGCGAATCCGCGCGTCTTGTGCACGTAGAGCAACATGGACGCCTGAACGTGCAGCGCGCCGATGAAGATGGCTGCTGGCTGTGCACGAAACATACTGGACTGGTCAACAAAACGGCCTACGAGAATGGAGGTGACCAGGCCGATGACGAAGCAGGCGACGAAAGCCTGCACGCGCGTCTCCCAGTTGAGCGTCGCTGCCTCGTTGATCTGCAGAAGGGGAACGAAAAAGGAATCACAATCACGCTTCGCGAACGAGTACCTATCCACCGGAGGTGCTACTCTACCGTATCCGGCGAATAAAAGAGTACATACGTAGGTTGATGGCATGAGTGCATACTCCTACACACATCCATGAGTGCATCCATATATCGTACTCCACAGCTGCTCTGCCAAAAGATTAGGCGCCACCAACTTCGGCGACCAGGCCGCCTTGCCGCTGCTGCTGCTCCGCCACCGGTGTCTGCGGCGCCGTTTGCGCCTCCTCATCGGGCGGACTGTACGGAGGCGGAGCACTGGAGCCGATGCCGTAGGACGCGGCCGCGTCCCTCAACTTGTTCAACATCCTTAGAAATCCAACCGAGAACCCTGAGAAGATGCCAGCTGCCGTCCTTCTGCTGAGATGAGTGAATCACCTCCGTCTTCTGATGATTTTAAACCTCGAACTACAGTACTTTATAAACGTTTTTGACGTTTTGAAATTTCGAACTGCTGGATACGGTAGGGGGGGGGGGGTATGAATGGTGGCAGTGGCAGTGGCAGTGGCAGTGGCAGTCAGGGGTATGAATGGTGGCAGTCTGGCAGTGGCAGTCAAAATCTTTGTGGAAGCATGTTTTTCGGCAGAGTAGGCCGATCGAGATGGGACAAAGACCGATTCATGCAGCTCGTCGTGACCTTTAATTTTGTAGTTGTCGACTTTTTTCGAAGTCGTCAAATTTCATACAAAATTTCCGAAAAATCGATTTTTGGCACATAAATTGACGAATTTCTTACAAAAATAAACACATTACGAAAAAATATTTCCTACAAAACAGATGCGGCTTGGGAAGTCCTATAACATGAAAATATAATTTTCACCATGTCTGCTCTGATTAACCCACATGGAACACAAATATTAGAAATTTGTACAAAAAATAGAATTTGCGCGTTTTACATTAACAGTTACAAAAATGCGATTTTCATGTTCTAGAATTTCCCAAGCCGCATCTTTTTTGTAGGAACCATTTTTTCGTAATGTGTCTATTTTTGTGCAAAATTCGTCAATTTATGTGCCAAAAATCGATTTTTCAAAAATTTCGTATGAAATTTGACGACTTCGAAAAAAGTCAACAACTACAAAATTAAAGGCCACGACGAGCTGCATAAATCGGCCTTTGTCCCATCTCGATCGGCTTACTCTGCAGAAAAATGTGCTTCCACAAAGATTTTGACTGCCACTGCCAGACTGCCACCATTCATACCCCTGACTGCCACTGCCACTGCCACTGCCACCATTCATACCCCCCCTACGGTAGGGTCTTGATTCGAATAGCGCGATAAAAACCTCGGCTGATGAGAAATCCTCGCCTGCCGTTGGTCGGCGATCGGCGCGCGGCTCGCGTTGCGTTGTCGTCGGCTTGTTTAGTGCGTTTGTTCCCACGAGAGAATGCGTATGTGTTGCTCTTGCGCCCGAGCGCGGCACGCAAAGACAAGGGAAGTTATCGCTGAGTCAGCGCCTGTGTTGTGTGTAAGAAGTAGGTAAATAGGGGATTATTGCTCTTTCCCGGCGCGCGCGACACCTTCGGAATCGAGATCCCATCACGAACGCGGCCGCGCCGATTTCTTGTTCTGTTTAGTAGACGAGCGCGAGAACGGGGGAGCTGCGAGCTTAGATATTGTGAGTGGTGCCTGGAAGACAAAGCGACCTCCGCCTTCTTCCCCCGTTGCTGAGATATCCGGCATAGTTTTCACCTCCGAAGCAAGATGGCCCCGAAACCGGTGAGACACACACCAATTACATGAAGTTGTTGTAGCTAGCGATACAAAACGAAAAGTTGACTGGCGTGGCGCCTCTATATGTTGATCGAAATCGAAAAACTGAATTGGAGCGGAGATTGGTCGAGTGTGTGTAGGTTACGGCTTTGACTTCCGCTCCTTCCTTCCGTCATATATTGCGCCATCGGCTGTTTAGTTAGGTAGCTATCTATGCTGACGGAAAAACTGCGCCAGACAGCCGACGTAGAGAGAACTCGATCCGAAATACGGTCGCTAGAGTGGTGCGAACCGCATTTTAGTCCCCAACTGCTGTGTGCCATAGGCGCAAACTTTCAGTAATAGTAGGCAGTTGGAACTCGAAATCTCACGCCTTAGATTCTTAGAACCTATCTGATCTGAAGTCAATGCAAGATGTCAGCAAGGCTTAGCGTAGGATCCGAGAGGAGCAATAAAAGTAGCGGTAGCAGTCGCGATGCGAAGACCGTCTGGGAAGGCGGCGCGGGCGGCGGCGTTCCCAAGACGGACGCGTGCCCCAACGTTCGCTTGCTGTCCAAGAGCAGAGGAGACACGCTTGTGGTTGAGACGAAGGCGCCGCGGAAGCACGAGGTGCCGACTTCGCGGCGTCTGACGAAGCGCATTTAGGCTAAAATAGTCTGTCTACCGTACAAGTAGAAGTTGGTAGGCACACTCAGTGTGGTGTTGCAGCACGCTCCTTTCCCTCTCGCAGGTGAACGTGCGCGTGACGACGATGGACGCGGAGCTGGAGTTCGCCATCCAACCCAACACCACCGGCAAGCAACTCTTTGACCAGGTGCCACCTTTGTTGAGCAGGTCGTTGTCGTGCAACGTCTGCGCTTCCACTCGGCGACGCTAGCGTTCCTTTGTCAGGTGGTCAAGACGATCGGGCTCAGGGAAATCTGGTACTTCGGCCTCCAGTACACGGACACGAAGGGCTACGAGACCTGGCTCAAGCTCAACAAGAAGGTATAAGCGTCCGCTGCGCCTTCTACTCAGCATATTCGTTCTTCGCGAGCGCGTGTGTCGCTGCGGCTGCAGGTGCTGGCGCAGGACGTGAAGAAGGAGCCGACGCTGCTGTTCAAGTTCCGCGCCAAGTTCTACCCCGAGGACGTCAGCGAGGAGATTATTCAGGACATCACGCTGGTCGGTGCTGGGACGTGGATCGTCGGCCCGGGGGAGGGGGTTCAACTGGGTTGCGAGGGGAGGGGGCGAGGCGACAGGAACTAGAATCAGCTCGTGGGAGGGTTCCAAAGGCGAGACAAAATAACCTAGCACTGGCAGAACCTTGTATTTCTGCCAAAATTTGATTCAAATGTACCAAAATGACCATCACGCCCAAATAGTGCCACAGACGAATCCTGAACAATTTCTGCTGTAGTTGGAGCAAAGTTTCTCATCTTTCCCTATTCTTTTTATTCTTTTGTGGGGGATAACATAAATACAGTCTAAGCAAAGTCGGGATCGGCTAGGGTGGGAGTGTGAAGGGCCACAATCGCACCTATGGGTCGATATTGTAGTTGGTTGCTAACCGAGGAGCGTCCTTTGTATGCTGCGCACTGGCTTCAGAGGCTGTTCTACCTGCAAGTGAAGGAGGCGGTGCTGTCTGACCAGGTCTACTGTCCGCCCGAGACGTCGGTGCTGCTGGCCAGCTACGCCATGCAGGCCAAGTACGGCGCCTACCACGCCGACACACACCAGCCCGGATGTCTGGCCAACGACCGACTGCTTCCGCTGCGGTGGGTAGTAGGTAGCTACAGTAGATGATAGCTTCGCTGTTCTTGCTGATAGTTACGATTGTAGCGGCCAATTAGGATTCGATAGCGGATAAGCTATAACCTAAACAATTCGATAACCTTGGCCTGAAACGAGCAGGTAGCGCAGAGAGTGTCGTCCACAAGCTGCTACCGTAACATGCTACTACTGTGCCGTGACCTACTGCTACGGAAACTTTGGTAGTGGAAGTCTGACCAAGCTCACAGCGGTGGCTAACGTTCGCATAATAATAATTCTTTGTGGCCATTCTTCGCATACGCTGCGTGAATATCGTCTGCAATTTGGGACTACCAACCTCGCTGTGTGTTGCAGCGTGCAGCAACAGTTCAAGCTCACCCCAGAGGAGTGGGAGGAGAAGATCGCCAAGTGGTGGGCGGAGCACAAGCGTCTCAGCAGGGAGGAAGCCATGATGGAGTACCTGAAGATCGCCCAGGACCTCGAGATGTACGGCGTCAACGTGAGTGCTCTTTGTCGATTGTGGCAACGACTACTGTACTTGGCTGGTGGACAGGCCAACTAGAACTACACAGACGTGTTACGCCCTGGACTGGAGGAGCTTTACGCCCTGGAAACGGTGGAGTAGCTGTTCGTACTCCGTTCTTCGTTGAGCAAGTCGTCGTTCGGTTCCCTTCCTTCCTAGCTGTCTTCCTGCCGCCAGCAGCCGCCCCCCACCCCCACCCCCTCCCCCCCCCCCACCCCACCCCACTAACCCATGTCCATATTGGTACAATGGAAGCGGCCGTCTTTCTCCCTCGCAGTACTTCGAGATCAAGAACAAGAAGGGCTCGGAGCTCCATCTGGGGGTGGACGCCCTGGGTCTGAACGTCTACGAGAAGACGGACAAGCTGACGCCCAAGGTGGGCTTCCCCTGGTCCGAGATACGCAACATCTCCTTCAACGACAAGAAGTTCGTCATCAAGCCCATCGACAAGAAGTCCTCGGTGGGCCAACAGAGCGACTGATTGGTTGATTGGGTGGATACGGTAGGATTTAGAGTGGTAGGATAGTTTGACAAGGCGAAGGACACATGAAGACAACTTCGAGGGTCATGAGCTTCCCATATAATCCAATGTGAGAATATTCGCTGGGCTTATTCCCTCGAGTGTAGGTCGTTGAACTTGCATCTTGTCAGACCTTGTAACTGCTCCTCTTTGTCGTTGTCACACCACCAGTACAGTACTTTCTTCTCTCCCTCCTAGTCGGTAGAGAAGCTCAAGTTGCACTGCTTGGAAGATATAGTGATCGCTTGTTCAGTCTACCTTGTTTTTTATACGATCGCTATTCGCTCACTTCTCTCACCCCACTTGTGTATGTACAGGACTTCATCTTCTACGCTCCGCGCCTGCGCATCAACAAGCGTATCCTGGCCCTCTGCATGGGCAACCACGAGCTGTACATGCGCCGACGGAAGCCCGACACCATCGAGGTGCAGCAGATGAAGCAGCAGGCCAAGGAGGAGAAGCTCCACCGACAGATGGAGAGGGAGAAACTGGTCAAGGAGGTCGAAGCGAGAGAAGCGGCCGAGCAGAAGCAGAAGGAGTACGAGCGCAAGCTCGACCTCATGCGCCAGGAGATGGACAACGCCCAGAGGGGTGCGTGTGGTCGAAGGGAAGACGTCTTTAGTGTACATGTATGTAGTGCAACTTGTTTGACGATCGCAGCCGTTTCCAGCAGTCGTCAAGCGAGTGGCTCTGTAGTAGCAGGGTGGTAGAGGTATCAGTAGTAGTATGTAGCAGCCTGCAACAACGCGAAGCGAACATGATCCATCGGTAGATGCTATAGCCTGCCGCCGAGCGTCACCTTCTGTGCCGCATTACGGCCGTCCTAATCAGGACGTTGCCAAACGGCGGCGTTCTTTCGTCCTGGAGTACGTAGGTATACAGGCAGATTTGCTCTCGGCCCAACTCCTTTCTCATTTCCAAGGGAAATTCTAACAATGTGCAAGCATTGTTGCAGAGCTGTTGGAGGCGCAGGAGACGATCGCCCGTCTGGAGGAGCAGCTGCGCGAGATGCAGATGGCGAAGGAGGCGCTGGAGCGCAAGGAGAACGAGCTGGCCGAGCTGATGGGTCGACTGGCCCAGGAGCGCGAATTGGAGGCCGAGGAGAGGCAGAAGCTGCTGGAGGAGATCGACCAGAAGGAGAAGGAGGTCGGCTGACACGCGCAGCGCAACCGTAGACGGCGCTCGAAGTTGCGCCACTACTGCCATCACTGCGCAGGTGTCGACGGTGCGCGCCGAGGTGGCCGAGCGCAGCGAGGAGACGCGCCGTCTGCAGGACGAGGTGGAGGAGGCCCGTCGGCGGCAGCAGGAGGCGGCCGAGGCTCTGGTGGCGGCCACCACCCAGTCGGTCAACCTCAATCGCAAGGAGGGCGGCGGCGGCCTCTACGAGCACAGCCACGACGACGAGGCCGAGGAGCAGGCGTCCAACGGCGATATCCGTGAGCGCGCGACAGCCGACACTTGCGCTGTGTCATGTGATTGGTTCGGAGCTGGGATCTCTGCTCAGGCGCCGAGCTGACGACGGACCACGACGCCAACGTGCCGCAGCCCGAGCTGGGCAGGATCGTGGCCACCGACCAGAACGAGAACGTCAAGCAGCAGCTCGACGTGAGTCGGCGACGAGATTTGCGCTCTGAACAATTGTAATTGCGCTTCTTCTGCCACAATCTACCTCGCTTCGCCTCGCGTCCACAGGTGCTGGTGGCCGACCTGGAGGCGGTGCGCGACCAGCAGCAGACGACGCAGTTCGACGTCATCCACATGGTGAACAAGAAGGCCGGTCGCGACAAATACAAGACCCTGCGCCAGATCCGCCAGGGCAACACCAAGCGACGTATCGACCAGTACGAGTGCATGTAGAGAGAGTGGCGCCCCCACCCCCCTCATTCCCGCTCGCTTCTTCCCAGTTGAGATGGCGATCCATTGTGCCGCGAATGATATCCGGTTCCCGGTTGGGTTGTCGCCTCCACTCCAAACAGCTCGTGAGTGACCAAGTAGCGCTTTCTTCCTGTCGTCTTGTGTATTACTCGGGCGCGGAGTGGTGTTTCGGTTCAGTTTTCTCCGCCAAGTTTGTCTTGTTTCGTCGTCTTCAGTTGAAAATCTCCCTCGCTCGCCTCTCTCCACCTACATAGATTACAGTTGGCATCCATTGTTCGTCTGCTCTCTCTCTTTCAGAGTCGGTTTCTTTTATACGAGAAGCGGTGTTTTATTCCTTTGGCATTGGCAGTCGGTTTAGTTCCGTTTGGTTCTTGGGTTTCGTTTCGTTTTATGCATGCGCGCCAGTGCGTTCCTCAATACCTTACCACGCCAGTTGCTCCCCCGTCGTGTAGAGTGCTGAGTACCCTACGCGCTAGTAGGCTGGAAGTACGAGTCTACCGTCGTCGTCGCCCCCGTATGCTCGGGCATTGTCGCTGCGTGTATCGTCTTCGAACTTCCACAAAGCTCTGGCGCGCCCCCTTTGTCATTTGTGGCGGTGTCAACTCTGGTGCTTGTAGAGAGAAGAGAGGCTTATGCCAGCCCACACTTCACGAACGGAAGGTCAGTGAACAGTGTCTAGGCTTCCTACCCTCAGTGCGCGCGACCACCCCAACTATGCGATAGAGAGAAGCTGCCGCGAACGTTCTTCGCTCTTTCTTTCTCCTTCTCCTTCGCCCTATGTGCGGCATTCATTCGATATCAATGGGGCTTCTTCGTGCGATGCGATAGACTCGTCCGATCGTTGTCCTCCGGGTGACCCACCGACAGTGACACTGCTACTCGTTGTGTGTGCTACCGTTTTGGGAGAGAGGCGCTTAGACTGGTGAATTTAGCTGGCCGTTTCAGCATTTGTTGGCTCCACGATTCACGAAGAAATATTCGAAACGAAGTGGCGTGTGGTCATGCAACCGTCGGGCGATTTGAAGTATCGCCTTCTGGTGACGGCAAATGTGGCAGACGTACTTCTGAAAGCGGCTGCGTGGTTCGTGCAAAATCGACTTCCTTTGTTTGGGCACAAAATATTGAATCTGAGGTGCGCATGTCGACCTAGCACCTTGATTCAATGCTGTCGGATTCTTCTATCTGCGACAGTCGTTTCAGGTGCCGAGTGGTGCGTAAGCTTCGCCGACTCTTTGACAACAGTTCTGACATTTTTGATTTGCACAACATTTATAAGATCGCATGTTTGTTTTCATCTAAAGATTCGTATTGTGATGTTGAATTTGAAGCTATTCGCAGAATCGACCACGATTTTGTTGTTTGGCAGATGAATCGAGACGCCAGGATCCAAGGAAAGCGGAAAAGGGTCAGTGAAGTACGCAGAAGGACCGTGCAAGGAGAAATATTTTGAAAGGTGGCGAAAGCAGAGCATTTTGTTGGCCGGAATACAACCGAAAGTTCCGAGACGTCGAAGCGAATCCGCCGCCTGCTTCGCTGTTGGGTTGGCCTTCAGCGGCAATTTGCAAAGGCCGCGTCCTTCCGCACTATCCCATGACGAGGGCACGCTTGGTCGAGCGAAGAACTAGTGCCGTCTGAACAAGAGAGAGCAGAAGTGCGCGCGCTCTGTGGCCCTGTTATGGACGTTGCTCGGAAGGCGGCCGAGCGAAGCAAGCAGCTGCAACCACAGCGATCCACAGCGCTTTCCTCATCGAGTTCCAGCGACGCCGGCAGCGCCAACGTCAAGTTGGGCGGCGCCAGCCTCTCTTCTGCTCGGAAGCGACAAGTAGACTCTAGAGTTAGACGGCTTGTTGTTCCACCCATTACTGTTCCGCTCCTGTCCTGTTTTGCGTTGAACGAACAGATCCCGCAGGCCACATCTCACTGTTGACTGCTCTTTAGGACGGCTTGACCTCAAGGCCCGAGCAAGAAGAAGAAATGCGGCAGACGTTGGCGAAGCTGTCGAAAGATGACTTGATTGCGAAGTACGTCCTTCGTTTCGTATTGCTCGTCGTTACGGGTTGGTTTGCCTCTAAGCAGTGTTCGTATTCCAGAATTCTCGGCATGGAGCCTTGGAAGCGCGGCGGCGGCGGCGCCCCTGCAGCCGCTCTGCTGCCGCCGAAGGAGGGCGCGCACGACTCGTCGGCCGGCTCCAACTCTGCTGCTGCGCTGGAGACGCAGCGAAGGGACAGGAACAGCGCCCTGGTGCTTCGCATGGCTACCAAGGAGCAGGAGCTGACCGAGTGCTTGGTAGGGACGCCACAGAATTCTGTTGTCATATGAAATAGAGTGGGGATTTCGAACCCGTCCCTTTCTTCCTCAGAACCAGATCCAGGAGCTGCGCACCAGTCTGGGCTCGGGTCTGCGCAACTCCCTTCTGGACCCGGTGGTGAATCTGCTATTCGAGAAGATGAAGGAGGAGCTGGCCGAGGCCAGGAAGAAACACGAGGAGAGTCAGCAGGAGCTGAACGCCTGGAAGTTCACACCCGACAGGTGGGCCGCGGCTTCTGCTACGCAATGAGCAATGAACGGAGGATTGGGCTGGGCGCTTCTAAGCTGATGGGTGGCTCGGAAGCACAGACATTTGCAGGCCGCGTGTGACCACCTTTCGTTCAACATCGTAGTACTGTGTGTGACGCTTGGTGGCACCGCCACATTAGTTTTCGTCAAACTGCAACACACGTGACATGTAGCGCTGACTCGATTTGAACTTCTGCCCCGCTTACTTCGGCACACACACACGTACCAGGATTCAGAGCTTCTGTTCCTTCCCCTTCAGCACGACGGGCAAGCGTCTGATGGCTCGATGCCGGCGCCTGATAGAGGAGAACGAGGAACTGGGCCAGATGATTGAGTCTGGCCGGCTGGCGCGCGTCGAAGGCCAACTGGCGTTGACGCAGCAGCAGAATCGCCAGCTGACTTCTGGACAAGCGGGTGACTGACTTGGGAAATCTCTCTGTTCTCTGCTCTCTGCCTGCCTCTCTCTATGTGCTGAGGGAGGAGAGAGGGGAAGAGGGCGTCTCTTCTGTTGTCTCCCTCTCGCTCGCTGGGAAGCGGAGCGGCATGCCGTCCTCTCATTCTGGCAGAGCGCGCACAGGCAACGGAAACCGCAATCCTTGCAGAAGTTGACGAGTTCCTGCTGGAACTGGACGAGGACATGGAAGGTCTGCAGGCGACGGTGCTGCTGCTCCAGAAGCAGCTCGACGAGGAGCGTCAGGAGAACCAGCGCCTGCGCGCCGCTCTCGCCGCCGCGACGGGCTCCGCTGCCGGGTCGGAAACGGGTGCAGCGGTCGCCGTCGGTGCTTCGGTGTCCAACGGGGAGAAGCGGACGTCGGTCTCGAAGACGACGACCCCGTCGTCGGTGTCGCCGCCGCCGGCCAAGGTGGCCAAAGTCGACGTGGGCAAGGTCAAGGAGGAGCTGAGGACAGAAGAGGGCGAGATCCGCGACGAGCCGGAGAACAAGAAGGTGGCCGCGCCAACCGCCGCCGCCATCTCCGACGAGGACGCAGAGGCGGTGCCGCTGGCCAACTTCGCCCGCAAGCGCCGACGGGTCTCTGGCGCCCGCCGCCACCTCCGTAGGACGCGAGCGCGCACCGAAGACGGCGACGACGACAGCGACGGCGGGCACGCCGCCGCAGCAGACGACGACGCCGACCAGGGCAGGACAGCCAGTCGGCAGGGGGGCAAGCGAGCCGCCGCCGCCGCCGTGGTCAACGGCGCCGCGGTCGCCGACTGATGATTGCGCGCACGCGCTACTCGCAATCCATCTTCCAGCGTCTCGTCTCCCTCTTGTTGTTGTACCTGGCGATCTGTCCCGCTTCGTGCTCGATTGGCGCTCGCTGCTTCCCCGGGACGTGGGCAATGAACCTATAGCAGTGGTAGTGGCGATAGCGTGACCTGGCAGCCGCACGTGCGAGCGAATTTGTATTGGTCGTTTATTTTGAAGGAGCTAATATGAGGCTCGGAGGGAGAACAGGCGTTCGTGTCTACTTAGCTAGGACAAACCAGCATTTTGTGCTGTCTCTCGAGCTCAGTTGACAGTTCTGTTCTCTCAGTTTCGTCGTATGGCAGTTCTGGGAGCGCGGTAGAGCCAAGGCCGACGGCGAAGCTTCGCCATATTCATTGGATGTGCAGAGACTGCGAGAGCGATCTCGCTTCGCCGCCTGAGGCGTCTTCGGTACTCGCTTGTAACTGGATATGCCACGCGAACCACAATACGTTCTTGTCAGCAGAGCAGCCTCTTCTTGTTGACTCTGTTCTTCTACACCTACCTGTTTGCGCGGCTCGCCACCGGTTCTATATTCGCCTAGTAGTTCGTTGTACTACGCTTCGGCGTTTGTTTCTACTCGCTTCAGGTATTGCGTTCGTGTAAGTAGCAATTTGTCGTTTGTGGTGAATTTCGAAAGGGTTCAACAGCAATGCACGTACAAGTGCGAAGAATAAAGATCCGTCCAACAGTGGTTTGTCGTTGCGCAAGCTGGTGAAACTGATTGAAATCGAGTGTGCCCTTCCTTATATTGTCTGGCTTTCAAATGCGTGCCTACCGTAGTCTGGTGGAATGGATGGACGGAACACACTGCTCTAGGCGGTCTGAGCGCTCCGCCGACTCACTAGGTCACGCGTCGCCCCCTTTCATTGTTGTACACGTGTTTTCCAGAGTTGATGGTTTGTTTCGGGAAACGGAAGTTGGAAGGGCAATTTCGGGTGGCTTCAGTGGTCAACGGAAGCGATTCCACCGGGAGAGAAGCAGAGTCTAGCGAAAGACCAGCGAAGAACGACAGGTAGACGAGCTAGTTATGCTTCGTTTGGCCGGCGAAGATAGATTACTATGAAGGAAACCGGTTTCAGACCGACGAACAAGAGAATGACGAAAGAGGAGCATCTGAGACGGAGAGGCAGCGGCGGCGCCATCAATCGGCGCATTTTCAACGATGAGAACAACTCTCCCAAGGCCTCCAACAGCCGAGCGCCCGAAGAAGGCGGCGCTGGAGGAGCCCCCAACAAGAACTTCAACCAGCCAAGGCCGCAGCAGCAGGGCAGGCGCGCCGGCGCCCCCTTCCACCACTCGCACTCGGCGGCCAGCTTCTGCTCTCCTGCCGGCGCGGCCAACTACTCGTCGACGCCGCCCAGCGGCCGGGGCAAGGCCCGCGCGCGCGGCTCGCCCACCTTCGGAGGACAGAAGCAGCAGCAGCAGGCGCCGCGGGGCTCGCCCAACGCGCGCTCGGCGCCGGTGGTGATCCAGGGCTGGCGATCGAAGGCCAACCAGTCGCCCACCTCGACCGCCTACGCTGGGGCCAAGTTCAGCGAGGCGCCTTCGCCCAAGGAGCTGCCCATGCCGCCGGCCAGCTGGATCCTCAGCCAGATGCTCTCGATCCCGCCCTCGTCGCCGGCCGATCGACAGCAGCAGCAGCAGCAGCGCCGCTCACAGTCGGTCAGCGTGGCCGCCAACTGAGCGCGCGCGTCTCGTACGCTTCTTCGCTGTACACACACCGAAAGGTTGGAAGCGGGTCCCAAGCCCAAATCATTCTGCATTCGTACCTATTCTCCTTCTTCTTGAAGTCTCTCGTCTGCCGTGCGCGCCCGTTGTTGGCGTTGTTATTGCAGAGTCGGCTTTAAGTTTGCGTTGCACGTAAGGTTGACGGTTGAGTAGCGGTTTTGACTCGCAAGTTGACGCCTCCTCGCTCGATTGGCTGTTGATAGAGACTACAATAGACGACGCACAGAAGTCTATTTATCTCTAAGTCGACGCGCTACGTGCGGACATCGTTCTCCTTTGCCGTTGTTATTGCTCTCATCCAAGGTAACTCTGCTTATTCTAAGTGTTGTTTACTTGGCCAGCAACAGTCGTTATCGTTCGTGCCTCCTTCGTGTACAGTGTTGTCTCGCGTACTGCGCTCGTGCTGTGCCGTGACTTGCGTATTCATAATGCCACTGTGTCGGTAGTAAGCAGGTAAGTACCCGAGGAAGTCTGAGAGGGAGCTAATTCGCCGCGCGTCAACCTTCGATGAAATTCCGTTGGCTTTATTGTCCCCTTGCACGCGGAACGATCGTCCCAAGTATGCAGTACAAGTGTGTACATTGAGGTTGTGGTGTCTACACCACTGCTGGCGCGCGCGGACCACCGGAGCGATTCATTCGTGCGTCCGTGTCATATCTTGGAGTTTTCCATGAGAGGTAGGAGAGAGATCTTGTGGCGTGCGCGCTGAACTACATCGAGAGCAGTGGTGTGCACTGGAGTTGAGTCGGGATAATAACGTCGCGTCGATATTTTGGAACCTTCGCTCTACGAGAGCCGAATCGGTGACGCTAGCTGCTGGGAGTGTGTCAAAGAGCGAAGTTCCCGTCGACGCTCTCTTTCTAAACTGTAATGGGAATCTAACTGAAGTTCGCCATCTGCGGCGTAGTAATAATTTGAATGCGTTGTCGCAAGCGCGCTTCCTTCCGTCGCTCTGTCGACGAAGCGACGGAAGGAAGCACGGAGTTCACGTATTTGCGCCTGTTGTCGTGCTTGGGTTGGTGGTCTCCATCGAGTTCGGGAGTAGGGAAGTGGGCGCGGTGACAAGATCTGGGTGTGTCTAACATACTACGTAGGTATTCTCTAGGGTGTACTCTTTCTTTCTCTCTGCGGATGCATTGTCGTTTCTCGGCCGTAACGCGCGCGCGTTTCGACCTGCCTCCGCCGCTTTCTTGTTAAGATTCGCGGCATCTGTAGACGACGACTGGAGTGAGTCTTCGTCCGTCGTCGAGTGACACTATAGACGCCCGTTTCTTAGAGGTAAAGTTAGACTGTCGCCATTAGCCGATTACCGATCTGTAACTGTAGGACGTCTGTATGCCAGCGAGAAGTGTTCTCCAGTAACTGTCATTCGCCACAGTCCGCCCGGATATTAGTGTAGTGTCGTATCGGCATCTCTCTGATAGCGCGATAGTAGCTCGGTCATCGCACTCTCTCTGGTTGGGTAGTTGGATCCACTTCGAAACTAGTTTCTGATGGTGCAACAGACGAGCAGTGCAGATGTAGCGACTTCAATCAAAGGGCACTTGCATTTGAACGCAGCACAAAGACAAGTCACCTTCTCGACAACCGCATCGGTATCGTCCATCACACCGCGCGCGAAGCGGAGCAGCATCGCGAAACGCCAAAGAAATTCCTCGGAATGACAAGCGAAGCGTGCACGCGACATCGGAATTGCTTGTTGGCTCAATTGGGAACGACTAAGAAGTGAAGTGAAGAAGGAGCACCCTGTAAATCGACCCCATACTACGCAGCGCCGTGCATCTCTCGATCCACGCGAAAGCGGCCATGCAACACAGAAAGGAACCGTACCATTTGGAAGAGAGAACCGAAAGTGAAACGAAAGGGCGATCCTGACCTACCCAAAGGCGCTCAACCCTAACGGAAGCCAGGGCGCTGCTACAGTCGGCACATTTCTGCGTCTAGCGCAGCGCAGCATCGATAGGAGCGCAGCCATTGCGGCTGTCCCTCGCGCAAATATTGGCTGCGCCGTCGCACAAAGGCACCCTGTAGCAGTTCACCCAAGCGACGAGCGACTAAAGAAGAGAGGAGGCGAGCGGCTACCGTACTCTCGTGCGACACTCATAACCGCTACTACATGTGTCGGGTGAGGCCGAAGTTCTGTCCCGACTGGGTGGCGCCCTTGTTGCTGCCGGCCTGCAGGCCAATGACGCCCTCGCCCGCCTTCAGCTGCTCCTCCGTCCACTGGCGCTTCTCGGCCGCCGACTCCTTCGGTCCCATGCCCTTGACCCCGAACAGCTTCTCCGTCTGAAAGGGGAATGCACACAGATCGGAGTGTCGTTCCAGTGACAACGGGTAGTATAACTAGGCGGGCCCAAGAGAGTATTTGTACCTGCGGCACTCTCTCATTCGACAGACAAATTGGATGGATTTTGATTTGAGCGAACTCTAAGCGATGTTCTGGTTTCTGAACTACCCCGTGGCGAACCCCCCGCCCTCCGTCGTGAGGGGTTTCACCTCATCGCCCACTACGGGAGGCGGGGGGGGGGGGGAAGTATTCTACCCCCCCCCCCCCCAAACCACAACCAGTTGGCATTCACACGCACATGTATGCGCGCGAAGGGAGTGTAACCAACCTTTCTGGCCAGGGCGGCCAGGCAGACGAGCACCGAGTTGGGATCCTGAACGCAGCAGAAGCAGCAGTGAAGCGACATCTCGTAGACTTTGGGCGTCACAACTCCTTCTCCCCCCCCCCCCCCCCCCCACCTGTCCCTCGTAGAGGTCGACGGTCTGGAACTGCTCGGCCTTGGGTATGTTGCAGACGGCGTTGACGAAGTGGTCGTTGAAGAAGTTGATGTTCTCCATCTGCTTGAAGGCCATCTTCGACTGGTTCACCTTCGCGATGCTGTTGGGACGCAGGCCGTTCGCCAGACTGCAACAGAGGACGCCAGCTTCTACACAACAAATCGACTCTTTAGAGTGCGCCAGCGCGCGTGGGTACCTGCAGAGGACGGTGCCGTCCTTGAGCACCTCGATGAAGTTGGCGACGTCGCCGCTGGTGTTGAACGACTGGCCCGTGATGCCGCTGATCCAGCGCAGGATCTCGGCCGCCAGCTCTGGGTCGAACTTCGAGTGGATCTGCAGAGGGAAGGAAAGGCAAAGCGTCGTCTACCGACTACGCAGCGAGTACCGAATCTCTACAAGTCACCTTCTTCTGCGCCTCGGCGGCGAATCCGGACTTCTCAGCGCGACTCATCTCTCGGCTTTGGTCCAATGACGACTTCCAAATCTCCCAATTGGCCACGAATCTCGCTCGTTTGGACGCACGACTCGACCCGTCTTTCCGCCTAAAGGAACGTGTCAGTTTTGCAGACGACGCAATACACAGGCAAACGGCGTTCCGATTATTCACACGACGCAACGGCGGCGTTCGCCTAAGACTGAGGCGGGTCTGGACACGTCATTCGTGTGTGTATCCCTCACTGTTGGCCGCTGTACTACCGGCCCACGCAATCCTGCCAGCGTGCGAGATAACCGCCGTCGCGCCAAGCACAACAACCGCAACGGCGGCGGCGAAGGAATGCGCGCTTCTACGCTTACTGCGCAGCACTCGACAGCTGCTGTCGATGACACCAGAAGTACAGTATTCCATTCGGTAGTCAATGTACCTCTGAAATCCATCAAGCGCTTCCACTAATGTCAGTTGAACGGTTTATTCTGGTCGTCAGAAGCACAGTATTATCGTCTGTACCCCAGAGACGGCCCCTGGATGTACGGTGACCGCTGCGAACTTCGCGCGACCCTAGCAGGCAATCATAAATGATGGCCCATTGAACGCTTGCTCAGCAGACTACAAAAGGGTGGGGTGTCCGCTTACAAAACAAGCGCTATGATGACTGCGCGCGCGAGAAGCGCGCAGGCAGCGAAGTCGGCGCTACAGCACGGATAGGCAGTCATAGTCACAGAGGATATTATCCAGAGTGTATCGCAACGCGTACAGTGTACGTTCGAGCAATCTGTCCGGATCACAGGGCGGCGCAACAACGAAGGAGGAAGAAATGAAACATGTGAATTATGGAGAAACGTAGAAACTGTAAGTCGGTGGGAATAACAAGAGTAGCAACGCGAAACGAAACAACGCGCGCGGCGACAGCGGTAGTTGAATCGGTGACGACCACGAGAAGGCGATGGACGGTGATAAAAGTACGGCATCGTTGTGCGGCACTCGATACGGTAATTTCAGAGTATAGTATGAGGAAAGCGTAATAACCTGTCTTCTTCGACGGCCCAGATAATGCAGTGCGTCGCGCCAACTTTGACATGTTCGAACGCTCAACTGGAATTGCGACACGGACTTTCTCTAACATATAACTATACTCGTAGGTAGCGTGTAGCACAACGTAAGGAAAGCGAAACGAAACAGCCATTGCAGTAGGGTGTCTCGAAAGGCGCCTCAAGTGATGATGGCCTTGGCCTCGGGCAGAAACGCCTCCCAGTACTTGACCAGCTGGAACGAGACACGAAGCGCGTCGTCGTCGTCGTCGTCCAGTTCATCATGCTCACACCACCTGTTGCTGGGTCAGTTGCAGGGCCTCGATGCACTCGAGCAGAGTGGCCTTGAAGTCCTGGACGCGCTGGAGCTCGAAGCGGCGCATCTCCTTGCGGATGTTCTTGCTGATCTTCTCGAACTCCGCCTCCAGCTCCTCCACGCGCTTCTCCGCCTGAAGGACAAGGACGCTGGGGGAACTTTGCAGTTCGGCAGAAGCCTTCGCGTCGACAGCGACCGCCGGTGGAATTAGGCGCTTCGCGCACGATGCTCGCAGCAGTCAGGGGTGCTTCTAGAAGCTCAACATTCTGATCAGCAGGTGTACAATATGGTTGGGAAAGGAAAGAAAAGAACTAAAAGTGTCAAACTTTTCGTCTACTAGCGCACTTCACCCACACATACTTTTCTACCCCTTCTACAAGTTCAAGCCCTGTTCCACTCTTTACCTCTTGCGCTTCCAGTTTGGCCACGGCGACTTTGTCGGCCCTGCCGGCCAGTTCGAACTTCGTCTTCACCTCGCGCTTCTTCGTCAGCGTCTGCTGCGCCGCCTGCCAGTTGTTCCACACCTTGACGCGCTCGTAGAACACGTCCTGAATATATGGTGGGTATACGGTAGCTAGCTCGAATGGACGGCCGTCCGCCTATTGCGCAAATCTCAGCTGCATATTCAGCACGTGTAGTTACTAGTTACAGGAAATTTTGCCTGTACGAGTCGTTTCAAAATGTCACACATTGGAGTGGCGCATCCATAGACTGAGGGTCGGTCATGCCTATCAACCACAATCAAATCAACCTAAGGAAGTAGTAACGAAGCACGAAGCGGGAAGGGCTAGGAAAGCTACTGAGGTGAAAACAAGCGGGTTTCTTCAATCACCGAACCATCTAAGTCTACCCAGTTACTTTCAGTCATACTACAAAACGAGAAAGTATCGCGCGGTACCTTGACGGCGGCCACGAGACTGGTGTAGTCGTGGAGCATCTCGGAGAAGATGTAGAAGTCCTTCTCCGCCTGCTCGCTCTGCACCAGACCCACCTTGTCCTGAGATAGGGAAGGGAATAGCGATCGAATGCACAGCGACAACTGAGCGCAAACGACAAAGGGCGATTGAACTGTAGTCTACTCTAGGTTCAAGGAAGCGCTACTTCGCCCTGGCCCAACCGACAGCACCGTAACTGGCCGTGTTTGGGATCTAGGTAATTTCCCGCGACCTCACAGAAACTGGAGAACGATAAGTGAAAAGGATGACACTGTTTGATACGGCGTACTTTTCATTGGCGACAAGCGCCGAATTCGACTTTTGACATGAAGCCACTCTAATTCCGCATGTTCAATCGATCGCTGCGAACTTCTTCTCAGTTACAAGCAAACGGTGCTCTGTTGGCGACGAGCTTCAGTTCGATTACCAGAGCCAACTTGTGGAACAGTCTTTCACAGTGGTAGTTGGAGGAAGCTTCCTCCAGCCACCCTGTAGACAGCAAAGGTACCTGGGTCTCGGCCAGCTGGGAGAAGGCCCTGGAAAGAGCCGTGTTCTCTTCGCAGGCGGCCAGGAGAGACACCGACCGATTGAAGGCGTCCAGGGCGGCGCCGCTCTCTGCACACGTGGAAGCGAGAGGTAGACAGAGGAGAGGGAGGGAGAGTGGAGTGGAAGCAGGTTTACCTCTGCGGTAGTAGACGAGTAGCTCGACGCTTCCGTGCAGCTTCCTCAGGCACTGGTCGAGGTCCTCGATCTCCTGCTGCTTCTCCTCGAACCACTGCAACACGCCACCAAGATAGGTACCGCTCTTCATAAAAATAGCTGTGGTGTTAGTCACGACATAGCATTGTGTACTCAAGGAACGTCTGACTGCCAATTTGTAATACGACCTTTCCAATCGTACGTCGCCTCTGTGGGTTACTAAAGGGACAACGGTATGTACTCTGGAGGGTGCCTTATCCGACGCAGCTAGATCACAGCCGGACCGCCAACTAGCCCACAAGAGTTACAGCCCATCAAAGTTGGGAAGATCAGTTGCCTACAACTATTACGTTCGTGGATCGAGACCAAAAGGCACGACAAAACCGTGGTAGCTACTGTATATTCTACCCTGTCCGACTCGTCCATGCGGAAGGCCATCTTGGAGAAGGCGTCGCCCACTCGGCTGAACATCTTCTTGACGCCGGCGCCGCTCAGAGCGGAGGTGGCTCCGGCCTTGGGCAGTTCCGCCTCCATGGTCAGGAAGTCGCGCGTGTCGCAGTCGGCCGTCAGCAGCGGATGTTGGGCCAGACGGGAGAGGAAGCGCTCCAGACTGGCCCGCCGCTGCTGCAGGAAGTCCTTGGCGCTGCCCAGGGGCGCCGGCGACGAGGAGCTTCCTCCGCCGGAGGAGTTGGCGGCGGCGGCGGCGGTAGCACCGGCGGAGAGAGAGGCGGGACCGTCGTCGTCGGCGCCGCCTGTGACGCCCGTCTGAGGGACCGTCTTGGACATCTTGGCGCGAGTAGTGCCTGGTAAATAATGGAACAGTTGTACACAGCGTCCAAGGATGCTCGGGCGGCGCCTACCGCCGGCACTCTTGCGCCAATTCGACAGAACGACCGCATTCAAACTCTGCAGTGGATATTCGCACACATGGCTGGTAATGGAAGGCGGTATGGATCACTGCCAGTGAAATCTACCAAATCAGATTGCCTCTGAGCCGCCAAATTGACGCTCACTGGCTAGTAGATGAAGCGTCCCACTAGGGACATTACACGGTTGATATGGGCAGCGTTGAGTGGCACCTAATCTGGGCAGTGATGCAGACTGCGTGCATTGCAACAAACGTCGAGTGCCGACGTCGGAAACGATTCTTTCACAGCTCCAACCAACCGAGAGCGTCCTTCTCGGGCGGCGGCGGCACGACGATGCCGCAGTGGCGGTGCTTCTCCGTCAGCTTGTGGTGGAGGCCCAGAAAGTCGCTGAATCGACGCCACACCTCGTAGGCCGACTTGTGGAATCCCGGCATCCCTCCAGATGGCACCTGGAAATAGTGGAAGGACGCGATGCGGAAACATAGAATGAGACTTCGCAAAGTGGGTTCCCTCTGCCGACCTTGGTGACGACGCGGTAGACGACGTAGGAGTTGAGGCCGTCGCCGCGCTTCTCGAAGTCGACCACCTTGACCTCGAGACGGTCCTCGACCACCAGAGGCTCCTCGTCCTCCTCCACACCGAAGTCCACCGATTGACAAAGTGAGACAAGGACAACCCAAGGCAAGTTCCATTACCTCCGCCTGTTTCTTCAGCGACGAGGACGGCGCGGCCGCAGCCGAAGAGCCGCCGCCGCCGGAGATCAGACTGGCGGCGGTCGGAAGCGGCGGAGCGGCAGACGGCTCGATCTGGGCCGCGGGCGCCGCCGACGATGGAATCGACGACGACGGCAGTCCAGAAGTCGCTGAAGTCGTCGTCGTCGTCGTCGGGGTGCCGAAGATGTCCTCGTCGTCGGCGCCGGGAGCAGACGCCTTGGACGTGTCGCCTCCGGACAGGTTGACGTCGTCGAGGTTGGCCTCGCTGCCGCGCATCGAGATCACGCTCGCCTTGTCCAGGTCGTCGCGGTTGAAGGGCAGCAGGGAGGCAGGCACGGCAGATGCGGGAACAACGTCGCCGCCGGCGTCAAGAAGGCCTAGGTGGAGAAGCAATACGACAGTTTTCCGTGCGGCAGCCATCGCGAAAGTTTCCAACCAAGTCTATAGGGTGTCCCACCGCTAACTCCCCAACTTTGTGCGTTAACTGTCTGAGATTGGGTAGACCGATCTTTCTGAAATTTTGGGTGGTTGTCTACTAAGACCAACTTAGATGCGTGCCAAGTGGAATAATTGTCAGGCCTGACACGTCAGAGTAATCGCACCGCAAATTCAAACCTGCAGATTTCGAATGGGGGCGTGCCGGAAACTGCCATTTCTTGATCTCTGTTCGACGCTCCGTGAAGTGGTAAACGGTGTTTGAAAGAGAAGATAAGTCTTTCAGATGATAAAAGAATGAATTTTGTAGCTCAAACAACGCGAGAGATACAGCCCACCAAAGTTTTTCGGTCAGCGCTAGCAACGAGCATTGCTGATCCACAGCGTGAGAGCGTGACCAACAGCTCTTCGTAGCACTATACGGACAACTTTGGTGGACTGTATCTCGCGCGTTGTTGGAGCTACAAAATTCATTCTTTTATCATCTGAGAGACTGTTATCTTCTCTTTCAAATACCGGTTACCGCTTCACGGAGCGTCGAACAGAGAGCAAGAAATGGCAGTTTCCGGCACGCCCCCTTTCGAAATCTGCAGGTTTGAATTTGCGGTGAGATTACTCTGGCGTGTCAGGCCTGACAATTATTCCGCTTGGCAGGCATCTAAGTTGGTCTTAGTAGTATAACCACCCAAAATTTCAGAAAGATCGGTCTACCCAATCTCAGACAGTTAACGCACAAAGTTGGGGAGTTAGCGGTGGGACACCCTGTATACAACAACAACCATTCTTCGGGGGCGAGGACGACGCTGTCGTGCCGTTGAGCTGAAGTTGCGGAGTAACGACCGGCTCCACGGCGCCGTCGTCGACACCTTCTCCGGTCAAATCGATCTCCTCTGTGGCATCTGCAACAATGCGCTTCGCTTGCAACGCAGCACGCAAGAGACTTGCATAGTCGACAAGCCGATGGCGACCTGTGAAGAGGTTGTCCTCCGCGTCACCGCTAGCTTTCTTCGTCCGCGGCGCTGCAACAGGCGGCGCAAAGATGTTGTCGTCTTCATCGTTGCCAAACAAGTCGTCGGAAGTTTTCGTTTCGGTCACACTCTCCTCCTTCTGCTTGCCGACGGTGTCCATTTCGGTTGTAAGCAACAACAACGCTTGTCAAAAGACAAAACCCTTCACGATCAGCGCCTGTATTAGCTCATCTCATCGTCGCCCAGCGCCGGAAAAGGTGCGGACACGTCCTACAATCGGCAATAATCGTTCTATGACCTATGACCTATGACCCCATGACCCATGGAATCTATGACCCAAATTTAATTTTCCGCGCTACAGTAATCCCAAAGCGTAAAGTACATACTGGCGGTTACGGTAAACGGCAAGTTGCACCAAAATGCCACTCGATTTTGCTTCGAAGGCATCAAACTGTTTTACGAGTTAGAATCTCAGAGAATCAAACCATTCTGACAAGGTTTAGAACACGTTTAGGTCAATGTCGAGTGCTTACTATTAAGATTGCGCTGAAATCAAATGGGCTATTTTCTGGATTAGTCTTTTGTTATTTTGCATGCCAAAAAGTATACTACAGACAAGGGAAACGTGCAGGAGAGCCTGCAGTGAAGCACTCCGACCAGAACGGGAGAAGGCAGACTGCCACTCACTTATCATGGGAAATAAGGCCGATTTTCGACCAAAGATTCTCCACAAATTCCGCCGGCGCGCGAGTTTCAGAGTACGCATATTCCCTTCACCTACAAGGACCGGCCGGCGCGCAGCAGAACTCCACCGAAATCCTGTAGACCAGGCCGAATTGAGTCCAAAATGCGCCAGTTCGCTTCGATTCAACCAGTAGCCGGCAGCTAAGATTCGGGGCTGCACCAATGGCAGACTCGCCTTGCCATTTTGGACGGAAAGAATTGACAATTCATGCGCAAATGCTCACTTTACCACGCCGTCTTTTCGCACTGCATTTCCTTCAATTGTGAAGTTTGAATGCGCGCGCAAATTTAAGTTACAACATAGTTTGAGGAGAGTACGGTAAAAGTTGCATTCAAATTTGAATGTCGGCATTAGGAAAGTGGCTGTTTGAAGGCAAAATCGACACAAAATGGAGAAACCAATAACAAATTCGCGTTCCTCGTCGCGAAATATCCTAGAATCGACATTGCAAACGTTCAATCACCTCACTTACAGTTTCGTCGACGTAGGGCTTCGGTAGGTCCAAAATCGGCAAAAACTCGCGAATCTTGATCCGAAACCCCAAAATAACGCCAGATTCGGCATCAGCGACCTCGAAAGCACCGCAGTCAACTCCAACATTAATTTTGTCCTCGGGGGTGGAAATTCGAATTTTGGACGTGGCCGGGGTACGGTAGCCGAAAAAATATTTTTGAAAATCGATTCCGGATCAGTTTTCAGCGGGGAATCGCGTGGTGCAGTCCATTTGGCCATAAATCATCGCAATCGGACGCTAAAACGGCCGAAAGTCAAAAATTTGAATTTTTGACCTCCGACGGAGACCAGTTGCCAAATCAGAACTCAAGATTTTCGCGGCGGATTTCAGAGATTTTGGTCTTAAACGAAAGAGTACATGTTAATCTTGCCGATTTGAGATATCTGGCCTGACCCAACAACTCCCTGATTTACTAGGATTTTTTTAAAGGCAAATTTTTGTCAAAAAACCACTTTCGGCTACCGTAACCCGAGAACGCGTCGACCTAGAGGGTCGGGATTTTTTTCCGCAAAAGCTCTCGTCGAGGGCTATAACATATCCAAAGGACATCAAAATCGGACCACTATTCCAGAAATTCCAGCTGGGTGAACACCCTCTCAGTAAGTTAATTTTCAAATTTTTGAATTTTTCTCGAAATTTTCCCACTACGCGAAAAAAATGAAGGTCCGTCCACACCTACTATCCCTCGAGAGCTATCGATAAAAAAAACCCCGTCCAAATCGGATGAACCACGCGCGAGAAATCTTGGGGCAAAAAAGTTAGTCGGTGACAGCTCCACTATAGCACTCCACCCCTTTTGGGGTCGGAGTGCTAACAAGCTTTGTCTAAAATCTCTGGCACCACGTTGGCACCAGTGTAAACTTGAGAGCATGTGCGCAATAATGTGCACTGGATAGTGAAGGTGCCGCTAGACATTTAGTCGACAATCTGGTGGGGTATCGCCGCAATTGGTCTTTGATTTGTTTGTGGTACCTGATCCACATATGGATCAGAAGATTCGCCGCAGGCACACTTTGCGCTTATAATTGTGGTGACTGATCCATAAATGGATCAGAGAAATTCGCCGCAGGCACCTGTGCAACAAAAGCGTCTAAATAGACGACGCCCTATTGAAAAGGGTATAAATGAGACGACGCACTATTGTAAAGGGCATAAATGGGACGACGCCCTATTCTTTTGGGTTTAGTTTTGTTGTCGGATTCATGCTAGGAGCTCGAGCGGTTCATTTCGATGCGCGATTTGACAAGGTTCATCAACTTTTGACCTAAATTTGACCCCACTTTGGGATACTGCAGCGCACGATTTGAAACTTGTTTTTTTTTACCACTTAAAAGACTAGAGAAGTCCGACTTCCCGAAGTAGCAGAGCGTCAGCAGGGAAGCTGAAAGCGTCAATCAACGCAGCAAAACACTTGACGACGGCGGCAAGCGCGACGCAAACATTGCTTACAAAGTGGGGGCTCCTTTCTTGAGCATTTCAACTCGAACGGGGCTTTTCCCATTTTCGCGTCGCTGTACGTATCGATGCTGCTTCTCGCTTCCAAAACCTATTAGCGCAACTGTTGTGTAATGGCGCGCGCCAAAGAGCGCAGCGCCCGAAGCACCAATGAAAGGTGGCTGACGCAACCACTGGAAAGGGCTCCGTTTACGGGACGGCGGCGCATCCTTGTCAAAATCTTCACTCGTGTATAAAACGCGGTGGCATACGACGATCTCGTATACAAGATCTGTGTATCAAAACGGTTGCGCCAACGATGCGCCGCAAGCAGCCGAGCATATACGCACGTACGCGAGAACAGAACGAGCTTAGTACCCGCCGGAAAAACGAACTTCCAAACTCGGGCTAGGGGGCGCGCAAAACGAACTGCCGTTCGCTTGGACGGTAAAACTCAGTCGGGCACTAGCGATCGGGATCGGACAACATACGATACGACTCCAATTCGGCAAACGAGAGAGCAAAGTCGATCACATATTTCTTGGGACTACCGTAGTACATACAGTAGTCAAGAAGGCGCAGCGCAGCGGCTCAAAGGACGGCGCACCGCCAGCCGGCGAAGAAGCCCTTGCGCTGCGTCGACGTGCTGCCGGGGATTATTCTGGCGCCACCGCCGGTCGACGCCGACTGCGTCGTGTTCGCCTGCTGCAACAAGAGAAGAAACAACCCTAAGTCGCCTTTCATGCCCAGCTCCTAAGTAACTGACGACTAAGTCCTCTAAGTAGCTGACGGGGGCCAAATCGACTTCTCGCAAGCAAGGTACCAGTGGTACGCACCAGATTCCTCTCGGTCTTGGCCTTGATGTCGGCGGCGAGGGTGAAGAAGGCCCTGTCGACGTTCTCGTTCGCCTTGGCGCTCGTCTCCAGAAACTTGGTCGAGTGCTCGATGGCCAGCTGCAAGCCAGTGGAAATACTACGCTGGGATGCCCACTTTCCGACCGTAGTTCTCACGCGTGATTGCATCGATCGGAACCGAAATTTGCCAAGACATACTGCAGGGTGTTCTTGGCTAACTGTGCAAGTGTCAATGCTTGGGATGCAATGAACGCAAAGTAGCGCCGTGTTGCCCTCGCGACAGGTCTACTGAGCCACCTCCACTGAAGGCACTTTCTTCAATTCTTGACCCCCCCCCCCCCCAACCAAGCAACAAGGCCACAACTGCTAAAACTAGCACAGCGAACCTGCTCTCCTCTCTCCTTGGAGACCTGTCTTCTGTCCTCGCAGTCGCATTTGTTGCCCACAATCAGTCTTTCCACGTCTCCAGAGGCGTGCTCGTCGATGTTGCGCATCCAGTTCTTGATGTTCTCAAAAGACTTCTCGTTCGTGATGTCGTAGACCAGCAGAATGCCCTGAAGGAAGGAGAGGAGGGACTCAACGGCGACGCAGAAGGCGGGTGGAAGAGAAACAGCGCAGCGCCGGCTATCGAGCGACCTACCATAGCACCGCGGTAGTAGGCCGTCGTGATCGTCCGGAAGCGCTCCTGCCCCGCCGTGTCCCTGCAACGCATTGCAGGTCGCTTCTCGCTTCGCTAACGATTCGGTTCTCGAGCGATCAATCGCAATCGTACGGTTGGTTTCACCCTCTGTACAAGCGTAGAACACAAACGGATGATTGGCCGACTGCATGTGCGTGCGCCACGCTTCTTCTCCAACCAGATTTGGAGCTTGATCTTCTTGCCGTCGATCTCGATGGTGCGTATCTTGAAGTCGATGCCGATGGTCGAGATGAAGGAGTTGTTGAAGGAGTCCTCAGAGAAGCGGAACAGAAGGCAGGTCTTCCCCACGCCGCTGTCGCCAATCAGCAACAGTTTGAACAGGTAGTCGTACGTCTTCGACGACATCGCCGTCGCGGAAGGGACGAGGATCTTGCCGCAGTGGTCTCCTCGTCAATTCGCTTCGTCTTCCGCCGATATTCTCGCTCAAAATGGGTCACAGAAGCCACTATATCCAGGCGCAAGGGGTTTTCGACAAGGCGGTCGTTTTGCAGTCCCGTCTTTTACCGCTCATGAGTACTAGTGATTCCAGTAATAGCCCTAACCTAATCCATCGAACTTGATGATTCGCAATCGCAATGATCACGCCTCTCAAAAGAGAAGCGCCATTGGGTACCGAAACGTTCCGCCACGAAATGAAAATGGCGGCCACCGGTAAAACGCGATAATATTCGTGATCGACACCCAACTCTCTCTATCGACAGCATCGGTTTTGACACGAGGCTCATCTAAGCCAGATCAGAAACAGTCGATCGCTTAGATCAGCGCAATAATACACGTCTTCTTCTTCTCCCCTTCATCCTTCTTCAGCCTCTTCTCCTTCTTCAGCCTCTTCTGCTTGCTACTGTTCGTGCTCGTCGGTGGCGCCGTCGGCGCAGGCGGCCGACTGCGGCACCTCCTCCGGACCTTCTTTGGCGGCCAGCGAGCTGTCGGCGGCGACCGTCGTCGGCGGTAACCGCTGTCGGCGCGCCGTCGGTGGCAGCCTTCGTCGTCTGCGCGGCGCAGGCGTTGAGTCGGCTCTCCTCGTCAAGCTGGTCCCAGCACCACACCTGAACGTCGCCTCACAACAAGTGGATCATTATCTCTCGGGCTGATTGCCGACAACGACTGCTCGCTCACCCGCGGGTGGGCGCTCTTGTGGAGCGGACGACCCCGCTTCCGCCAGCGATCCCGCTTTTCCTGGACCAACTCTGTAGCCTCGTCCTCCGGTATGCCGAGCTGATCTGGGTGCCGACCGACATCGCGATGGACATGGAGTCGGTCCAATCCTGAGCGTCGCCGCAACAAGTGGAGGATCTTCTGGCGACGAGAAAGAAAGAATGGAACTCTTTTCGCTCACCGAGGACAAAGTGGACAGCGGCACTCCGTCCACGTCGACGAGGGCGCCACCGCTTTCGAATGAAGGCAAGCTGCTGAAGGCGTCCAGTGTCCCTCGCTCGCTGTTTTGTCGTCGCAGACGGCGCAGTCGGAGGCCTCCTCCTTCTCCACCACTTCGTATGACTCGTGGGAGTCGCTAAAGACAAGGGTACCCGTCGATCTTGATGCGTCGTCTGAAAATCGCCTTTGTTTGCCCCTCCAACCCAACCTCTTCTCGGCGTCGCGCACGGCCAAAGAGCGCGAGTGCTCCATCGCCGTAGAAGTGTCCACAGCGCCGTCTCCGCGAGTCGACGACGAGGCCGGCGTCTCCGCCACGTCCGCGCTTTTGTCGCGCGCCGTCGCCGCCGAGCTGCAAAGGGGGCATCCATCGAGAAGCAGGTAAGTGCAGACAGGTTGTACAGTGAGGGAACAAGATAGGAGACAGACCTCCCACTGGTGGAATGTTTGTCACCTCTGTGTTTTACTCAACTCCGGTAGCTATACAAAGGCGTAGGGCTTAGTAAGATAGTTCCAGCTTTGGATGATAGTTCTGACGTTTTCACATGGAGTTTGGCACCATTTTCCATAGTTTGGTACTACCCGGTCCTTCACGTTGCAGAAGAATTCGTGTCATGTGATTAGCATGGCGTTTGTATAGTCTGCCAATGTGTTTCTTCAAGGCGGTGCTGGGGTACGTCTTTGCAACGGTTAGTTTGGCGAAATAGTCGTTGGAGCGGCTAGAATTGCCTGCGCGAGGATTGTCGTAGTGTCCATCATCAGCATTCGCATCGTATGGCAGTGCGCTTGTGCAAGGCTCTGCTGGGGTACATCGTTCCAATGCTTGGTTTGGCGAAGTATCCTTCAACCAGCTAGAATTGCCTGCGCGAGCAGTGCTGTACTGTTCGTTCATCATCAGCATTCGTATCGTCTACCTATGCACTCGTGCACGGCCAATGTATAGTTTAGCGAATTAGTCGCTCAAGCGGCTAGAATTGCCTGCGCGAGCATTGCCGTACTGTTCATCATCAGCATTCGTATCGTATGGCAGTGCGCTTGTGTAAGGCTCTGCTGGAGTACATCGTTCCAATGCTTAGTTTGGCGAAGAAGTCCCTCAACCAGCTAGATGTTCTCTTCAGCATCCGCCGTTTCTAAGGTACGGTAGCCAGCCGCCTTCGCATCTTCATAGGTGGTGGAGCGAAGCGACACGGAAGAGACACAGACGACAGGGCGATACGGTAGCCGTGTGACTGAACGAAGCGAAGAGAGGGAAGGCACACCACAGGCGAAACACCACTAAGCGCCAAAAGAAAAACGGAAAGAAAGGGAAGGAAGGTACTCGCCAAGTAGCTCTCCAACACCCCCTTCTCCCCCCCCCCCCCCCCTTCTGCTGATAGCCACTCGCCATTCAATGACGTCGCGTTTCTTCACCCATGGCCGCCAGTTAGTGTCGACGCGCTTTGGTATTCGATGAATACTAGGGTGGCGAACCGTAGACATACTTACAAAAGGTCGTCCTTCACCAATTTGAAGGGATTGTAGGGCAATAATCGTTCTATGACCTATGACCCCATGACCTATGATCCTATGACCCATGGAATCTATGACCCAAATTTAATTTTTCGCGCTACAGTAATCCCAAAGCGTAAAGTACATACTGGCTGTTACGGTAAACGGCAAGTTGCACCAAAATGCCACTCGATTTGCTTCGAAGGCGTCAAATCCATTATGAGCTCGACATGCGTGGATCTCGCTTGCTTCAGGTTCAATAACTCATTGTAGGATGAAACTTGAAACATCGTCAAGTAGCGGACTTCTCTAGTCTTTTAAGTGGTCAAAACAAAAACAAGTTTCCAAATCGTGCGCTGCAGTATCCCAAAGTGGGGTCAAATTTAGGTCAAAAGTTGATCAAACCTTGTCAAATCGCGCATCAAAATGAACCGCTCGAGCTCCTGAGCATGAATCCGACAACAAAACTAAACCCAAAAGAATAGGGCGTCGTCCCATTTATGCCCTTTACAATAGTGCGTCGTCTCATTTATACCCTTTTCAATAGGGCGTCGTCTCATTTAGACGCTTTTGTTGCACAGTGTGCCTGCGGCGAATTTCTCTGATCCATTTATGGATCAGTCACCACAATTATAAGCGCAAAGTGTGCCTGCGGCGAATCTTCTGATCCATATGTGGATCAGGTACCACAAACAAATCCAAGACCAATTGCGGCGATACCCCACCAGATTGTCGACTAAATGTCTAGCGGCACTTCACTATCCAGTGCACATTATTGCGCACATGCTCTCAAGTTTACACTGGTGCCAACGTGGTGCCAGAGTTTTTAGACAAAGCTTGTTAGCACTCCGACCCCAAAAGGGGTGGAGTGCTATAGTGGAGCTGTCACCGACTAACTTTTTTGCCCCAAGATTTCTCGCGCGTGGTTCATCCGATTTGGACGGGGTTTTTTTTATCGATAGCTCTCGAGGGATAGTAGGTGTGGACGGACCTTCATTTTTTTCGCGTAGTGGGAAAATTTCGAGAAAAATTCAAAAATTTGAAAATTAACTTACTGAGAGGGTGTTCACCCAGCTGGAATTTCTGGAATAGTGGTCCGATTTTGATGTCCTTTGGATATGTTATAGCCCTCGACGAGAGCTTTTGCGGAAAAAAATCCCGACCCTCTAGGTCGACGCGTTCTCGGGTTACGGTAGCCGAAAGTGGTTTTTTGACAAAAATTTGCCTTTAAAAAAATCCTAGTAAATCAGGGAGTTGTTGGGTCGGGCCAGATATCTCAAATCGGCAAGATTAACATGTACTCTTTCGTTTAAGACCAAAATCTCTGAAATCCGCCGCGAAAATCTTGAGTTCTGATTTGGCAACTGGTCTCCGTCGGAGGTCAAAAATTCAAATTTTTGACTTTCGGCCGTTTTAGCGTCCGATTGCGATGATTTATGGCCAAATGGACTGCACCACGCGATTCCCCGCTGAAAACTGATCCGGAATCGATTTTCAAAAATATTTTTTCGGCTACCGTACCCCGGCCACGTCCAAAATTCGAATGTCCACCCCCGAGGACAAAATTAATGTTGGAGTTGACTGCGGTGCTTTCGAGGTCGCTGATGCCGAATCTGGCGTTATTTTGGGGTTTCGGATCAAGATTCGCGAGTTTTTGCCGATTTTGGACCTACCGAAGCCCTACGTCGACGAAACTGTAAGTGAGGTGATTGAACGTTTGCAATGTCGATTCTAGGATATTTCGCGACGAGGAACGCGAATTTGTTATTGGTTTCTCCATTTTGTGTCGATTTTGCCTTCAAACAGCCACTTTCCTAATGCCGACATTCAAATTTGAATGCAACTTTTACCGTACTCTCCTCAAACTATGTTGTAACTTAAATTTGCGCGCGCATTCAAACTTCACAATTGAAGGAAATGCAGTGCGAAAAGACGGCGTGGTAAAGTGAGCATTTGCGCATGAATTGTCAATTCTTTCCGTCCAAAATGGCAAGGCGAGTCTGCCATTGGTGCAGCCCCGAATCTTAGCTGCCGGCTACTGGTTGAATCGAAGCGAACTGGCGCATTTTGGACTCAATTCGGCCTGGTCTACAGGATTTCGGTGGAGTTCTGCTGCGCGCCGGCCGGTCCTTGTAGGTGAAGGGAATATGCGTACTCTGAAACTCGCGCGCCGGCGGAATTTGTGGAGAATCTTTGGTCGAAAATCGGCCTTATTTCCCATGATAAGTGAGTGGCAGTCTGCCTTCTCCCGTTCTGGTCGGAGTGCTTCACTGCAGGCTCTCCTGCACGTTTCCCTTGTCTGTAGTATACTTTTTGGCATGCAAAATAACAAAAGACTAATCCAGAAAATAGCCCATTTGATTTCAGCGCAATCTTAATAGTAAGCACTCGACATTGACCTAAACGTGCTCTAAACCTTGTCAGAATGGTTTGATTCTCTGAGATTCTAACTCTTAAAGCAGTTTGATGCCTTCGAAGCAAAATCTAGTGACATTTTGGTGCAACTTGCCGTTTACCGTAACCGCCAGTATGTACTTTACGCTTTGTGATTACTGTAGCGCGAAAAATTAAATTTGGGCCATACATTCCATGGGTCATGGGGTCATAGGTCATAGGTCACAGTTCATAGAACGATTATTGCCGATTGTAGGACGTGTCCGCACCTTTTCCGGCGCTGGGCGACGATGAGATGAGCTAATACAGGCGCTGATCGTGAAGGGTTTTGTCTTTTGACAAGCGTTGTTGTTGCTTACAACCGAAATGGACACCGTCGGCAAGCAAAAGGAGGAGAGTGTGACCGAAACGAAAACTTCCGACGACTTGTTTGGCAACGATGAAGACGACAACATCTTTGCGCCGCCTGTTGCAGCGCCGCGGACGAAGAAAGCTAGCGGTGACGCGGAGGACAACCTCTTCACAGGTCGCCATCGGCTTGTGGACTATGGCAAGTCTCTTGCGTGCTGCGTTGCAAGCGAAGCGCATTGTTGCAGATGCCACAGAGGAGATCGATTTGACCGGAGAAGGTGTCGACGACGGCGCCGTGGAGCCGGTCGTTACTCCGCAACTTCAGCTCAACGGCACGACAGCGTCGTCCTCGCCCCCAAAGAATGGTTGTTGTTGTATACAGGGTGTCCCACCGCTAACTCCCCAACTTTGTGCGTTAACTGTCTGAGATTGGGTAGACCGATCTTTCTGAAATTTTTAGGTGGTTATTCTAAGACCAACTTAGATGCCTGCCAAGCGGAATAATTGTCAGGCCTGACACGCGCAAGAGTAATCACCGCAAATTCAAACCTGCAAATTTTGAATGGGGGCGTGCCGGAAACTGCCATTTCTTGCTCTCTGTTCGACGCTCCGTGAAGCGGTAAACGGTGTTTGAAATAGAAGATAACAGTCTCTCAGATTATAAAAGAATGAAATTTTTAGCTCCAACAACGCGCCACATACAGTCAACCAAAGTTGTCCGTATAGTGCTACGAAGAGCTGTTGGTCACGCTCTCACGCTGTGGATCAGCAATGCTCGTTGCTAGCGCTGACCGAAAAACTTTGGTGGGCTGTATCTCTCGCGTTGTTTGAGCTACAAAATTCATTCTTTTATCATCTGAAACTTTTATCTTCTCTTTCAAACACCGTTTACCACTTCACGGAGCGTCGAACAGAGATCAAGAAATGGCAGTTTCCGGCACGCCCCCATTCGAAATCTGCAGGTTTGAATTTGCGGTGAGATTACTCTGGCGGGTCAGGCCTGACAATTATTCCACTTGGCAGGCAACTAAGTTGGTCTTAGTAGACAACCACCCAAAATTTCAGAAAGATCGGTCTACCCAATCTCAGACAGTTAACGCACAAAGTTGGGGAGTTAGCGGTGGGACACCCTATAGACTTGGTTGGAAACTTTCGCGATGGCTGCCGCACGGAAAACTGTCGTATTGCTTCTCCACCTAGGCCTTCTTGACGCCGGCGGCGACGTTGTTCCCGCATCTGCCGTGCCTGCCTCCCTGCTGCCCTTCAACCGCGACGACCTGGACAAGGCAAGCGTGATCTCGATGCGCGGCGGCGGGGCCAACCTCGACGACATCAACCTGTCCGGAGGGCGACACGTCCAAGGCGTTTGCTCCCGGCGCCGACGACGAGGACATCTTCGGCACCCCGACGACGACGACGACGCCTTCAGCGACTTCTGGACTGCAGGGAAAATCGATGCCATGGTGGGCGGCGCCGGCGGCCCAGATCGACCGTCTGCGGCTTCCGCCGCTTCAGACCGCCGCCGGTCTGATCTTCAGCGGCGGCTGCTCCCCGGCTGCGGCCGCGCCGTCCTCGTCGCTGAAGGAACAGGCGGAGGTAATGGGACTTTGCCTTTTGATTGTCCTTTGTTCGCTTTGTTGGATGGGTGGACTTCGGTGTGGAGGAGGACAAGGAGCCTCTGGTGGTCGAGGACCGTCTCGAGGTCAAGGTGGTCGACTTTGAGAAAGCGCGGCGACGGCCTCGACTCGGACGTCGTCTGCCGCGTCGTCGCCAAGGTGGGCGGAGGGAATTCACTTTGCGATATTTCATTCTATGTTTCCGGCATCGCGTCCTTCCACTATTTTCCAGGTGCCATGTAGAGGAAATACGAGTTCCGCAAGTCGGCCTACGAGGTGTGGCGTCGATTCAGCGACTTCCTGGGCCTTCACCACAAGCTGACGGAGAAGCACCGCCACTGCGGCATTGTGGTGCCGCCGCCGCCCGAGAAGGACGCTCTCGGTTGGTTGGAGCTATGAAAGAATCGTTTTCGACGTCGGCGCTCGACGTTTGTTGCAATGCACGCAGTCTGCATCACTGCCCAGATTAGGTGCCACTCAACGCTGCCCATATCAACCGTGTAATGTCCCTAGTGGGACGCTTCATCTACTAGCCAGTGAGCGTCAATTTGGCGGCTCAGAGGCAATCTGATTTGGTAGATTTCACTGGCAGTGATCCATACCGCCTTCCATTACCAGCCATGTGTGCGAATATCCACTGCAGAGTTTGAATGCGGTCGTTCTGTCGAATTGGCGCAAGAGTGCCGGCGGTAGGCGCCGCCCGAGCATCCTTGGACGCTGTGTACAACTGTTCCATTATTTACCAGGCACTACTCGCGCCAAGATGTCCAAGACGGTCCCTCAGACGGGCGTCACAGGCGG
>JASAMZ010006487.1:0-20133 GCA_030248115.1 Linhomoeus sp. GSCO2_2 | reverse complement strand
AGCTCCTAATAAGTGAGACTACTCTTGCGTGGGGTGTAGAGCGTGAACCATCTTGGGCCAGCACCTGATACGGTACATATTACACTCTTGTGTACAATTCAGGGGCTATCGGCAGCGGCACTGGTATCCTTCTGGCCGTGGGCATCATCTATCAGTACTTCGAGATCTTCGTCAAGGAACAACAGGACATGGGAAGCATGGGCGCCCTCTTCTTCTAGACACAACACACAGAAAGTTACATACACAAAATACACTGCAAAAAGATCGATTTCGGACTCTATTTCGCTCGGCTTCTCTATCGTCGACTGTAGGTATACATGCGCGCGCTTACGTGGGACGGTCGGTAGCGAGTTCTATCCTATCTTATGCGTTTTGGCCCCTCCCTCCCTTTGTTTCTTTCCCCCCGTTGTTACATTGTGGTTCTGTCAGGTCGGCTTTTGTTGTGTTGAAAGAGCGCGCAGGAACACTATCTTTTGTGGTCAATGAATATACAGCGCATGCAAAACATGGCTTTGCAATTCGAAATTACACGCACGCGCGCTACCCCAACATAGAAGTCCGAACGACTAGTGTGCACTGTACAACGCTTGAGACAAAGACGGCTATCACCACCTTACCTTACCTTCCATCCGTCTGACCACACGACTCTTTTACTACGCCACACCGATCTACAGGGTTTTTTTTTAAGTGACTGGTCGGCAACTCGAATAACTTCTGCACCGGTGCACCGATTTTGATGAAACTTGAACCAACTTAAGTTCCATATGTAGGAAAGCTCGTGCTAAATTTTTACGGAAATTGGCCATGCGTAGCGACTACGCAACCGCTTGAAAGAAGGTCTACTTTTCAATAGGAGCGCACTTCCTGGTCGACGAGGAGGCGGTCCTCGAGGAGGACGACCAGGAAGTTCGCTCCTATTGAAAAGTAGACCTTCTTTCAAGCGGTCGCGTAGTCGCTACGCGTGGCCAATTTCCGTAAAAATTTAGCACGAGCTTTCCTACATATGGAACTTAAGTTGGTTCAAGTTTCATCAAAATCGGTGCACCGGTGCAGAAGTTATTCGAGTTGCCGACCAGTCACTTTAAAAAAAAACCCTGTATGTCTACACACACCCGACTTAGCGACTTCTGCAGAACTTTCAGGTAGCTGGCTTGGCGGCTTGTGTGTTGGACTCTGTAGTGTACACCTAGGTAGATAGCCAAAGATTGTCACAGTGGATGAGGGAAACCCAACACAGTAGAGTTGTGCAGGAGGCATGAGCAGCTTAGGACAAGAGAGGAGACAGAAAGAGAGACATTCCTATCACAATTGGGAACGTATGCAACTGCGACTCGTGAATGGACGAGGATGATGAACAGTACTGCGGCGTTTAGGGGGAAGCAGCGTCCTCTTCAGTTGTTGTAGTGAAGTTTGCGGCTTCCAGGCCCGTGACAGAGTTCTTTCTCAGCTCCTCGATGGACTTGGCGTGCTTCAGGCCGAACACCTCGCCCAGCATCGGGTTCTTCTGCAATGACGGGAGGTGGTGGTAACATGCCTATACCGACGCGAGTAAGCTTAGTCTACCTACGCAAATGACTGCTATGCGCAGCTGCAACAGGCATTCAAAGGGGGCTCACCTTAGCGGCTCCGATTCTGGCGTAGGCGGCGACGAAGAGCGCCTCGATCTCTCTCAGCTCGTCCAGCTTGCCCACCAGATGACCGTAGAGGCGGTCCACCTGCGAAGCCGGCTCGTACTTCAGCAGCAGATAGCTGAACAAGCGAATGTGTAGCTTCACACGCAAACCATTTCTCTTTTAATACAGGTAAGCTTCTTCGTCTACTACCGTTTGAGTAGTGACTTGTAGGCGTCACGTTCCTGTTGTACTAAATCCCTGTCTTTGAGCCGCCGACGGCGTGGCTCGAAGAGGGCGATCGCCTTCAGGATCTCCGTTACAGCATGGTCCAGGCGCAGGGCGGCGTCGTAGTTGACGAAGAACCTGAGTGAAGTGAACAGTGGATCGATGAATATTGCAAACAGCCGAATAGTGGCGCGCACCACTATTAATTCAACCTTACTCTACCACGCACCGCTATTTGGACGTGCACCATAATTTGGACGTGCATCACTATTGATTCATATTGTTGTGGGGGTGTGGGTGTGGGTGTGGGTGTGGGGTGGGTTGTGGGGGGGGTTGGTGGGTGGGGGGGGGGGTTGGGGGGTGTGGTGTGGGGGTGGGGTTGGTGGTGGGGTGGGGGGGGGGTGTGGGGGGGGGGGGGGGGGGGGGTGGTAGCCCGGGGGGGGTTGTGGGGGGTTTAGTCTATTAACCTCAGAACATGCACAAGCCTACGAAAGTTCTTACTGCTCACCATTTCAACAGGATACCAAAGCAAATGCGTTTATTATCAGATTAGAGCAGTTTCGTCTGATGTAGTAGCAGGCACAAAATTTCTTGCTGAAGCATAAGACGGTTCCCAAATAATAGTGCTTGCACCGTTATTTGGACGGCCACCACCACTATTAATTCAAAATTGCACTACAAGGCACCACTATTTGGACGCGCACCTCTATTGGGCGGTTTACGGTAACTGGGCTTCATATTGCAGTTTGTCACTATTGTTGGCATACGAGCCCTTGTTTAGAACCATATTCGATTGGGAACGGCAACTGTAACACCCACTCTCTCTCCTTCAGGTAGAGTCGCTCGTCGAGCAGCTTGACGATGCCCAGAGGCAGGGGCTTGCCGCCCATGGCGGGCGGCAACATAAACACGTCCTTCTCCACGTCGTAGACGCTGGCCGCCCCAACGAAGATCTGCAGCATGGCCGAGTCTGCAAGGGGAATGAGAGTGCATATCAGAATCGAGCACACTACTGTTGAACATCTCATTGTCCCATTCTCTGGTAAGTGCCATTAGACGCATCGATTCTGTTTTCATGGGCAATCTTGCCCAACCTGGTCCCCAGTGACACCGGCCACCGTAAGGCTTCTACCACTCATATGTAGTACACGTAGTTAACTCCCTACTTTCACACAGAAATCGCCCACCCTTGAGAAGGCAGATCTGGTCCGCGTGGCCGAGGCGGTTGAAGGCGTCCAGCTGCTTGCAGATGTGCGTCAGGCGGCGCACCACCAAGTCAGTGAAGGCCATCAGCTGGTCGAGACCCGCAGCCTCTGGGTCGTCAGAGCTGCCGGCGTCACTGCTAGCCGCCTCGGACTCCCCCTCCGACAAAGGCCGGTCGAGACTCTGCAAGAGGAGAGGGCCTGTCATAGCTCGTGCCAACAGTTACCTAGGTAGATAGACAGGCCACCTGTGTCGAATGACACGATTAGATACCGCGTACTGTAAGATTCTGCACTATTGGCATATTGAGTCCTATTGGCATTGTGGCAGCAAACTAAAAACAATGTAGACGGCTTCATCAAACAGACAAGGGCAACGCCTTTGGCCGGAGAGCGTGACATCCTAGGTAACTATCGCGACAGCTCTAGACGACTCGCTATATTCGACATTAGCAACACAGACGCAAATCAAAGTTTAACAAATACCTAGAGCACCGTTCCGCGAAACAAGAGCATGCCGTGTGTGTGTCTTCTGCCCAACCTGTCTGGCTTTCAGAAGTTGGTCGAGGCGCTTCTGCTCCGCGGGACTGAGTTCAACCGGGCAGTGGCTGCACTTGGAATTGGAGCCGCCGTCGGAGGACGACTCACCGGTGGTAGACGCCATCGAAGAGCCCATCCCTGCGCCCAACCTGGACGCGCACCTGCTGCAGTTGTCTCGGAAACTGGTGACTGTGGTGGGCGTCAGTGGGATGTCGCTGAGACTGGGACTGGGGCAGACGCCGGTCGCTGGCGTCCCAGAGGGCCTGCTGAAGCCGCCCGCGCTCCAGAACTTGTGGAAACTGGAGGAGTAGGGGTTGCCTAGGTCGCCAAGCTTCTCCTCCGTGGATTGGTCAACGCTCTCAGAACTGGGGTCGCTACACTCCTCTGAGGAGCGGCTCTCCTGGAACTGGGCCAGCAACTGGTCGTAGGCTCGCCTCAGCAGTGCCTCCAGGTGTTCAGTGGTGGTCCCAGCTGGATAGGCGCCGCAGCGGCACACGCAGGCGCAGCTGTGCGGACGGGCGGCCGCCCGCGTAGGCAAGTGAAGGGACTGACGCCGGCGTTTGGCCATCGGCGCCACAAAGGGGGACTGAACATGGCCGTCGACCCTTCCGAGGCTCGCTCGAGGTCTCTTTGGCGCAGGGGCAGCGAAGGGAGTGGCCAGGGGCCAGGTCACGGGTTGGAGCCCGGCTATCTGGTACGGGGTTCCCACACCGGGGGACAGAAACTGGCCCGGATATGGGCTGGAGACCATTCCGGGTGCCAGGACTGAGTGATAGGGGTATGAGGTGGAGGTCGACGGCAGGAAGGGCAACTTGAAGGCTTCGTGCGTCTCGTAGGCCATCGTGCCCTGCGGCAGAAAGCTCTGAAACAACTACGAGCTTTCACTGAAGCTGCGGGATTGTTCAGCGGGCGTCTCTCCTAGCCTGGACATTCGCAGCGTGGCGACAGATGTACCGAAAGCTTCCACCATCAAAATGTACCGATCCAGAGCGACAGACTGTGTACGTGTGGCTGCATAGGTGAGTGCAAGAGGAGGACGACACATATGATGCCGGCACGCCGGCGCCTAGACGAACGTGCCTACAATGTGTGCAGCAATAGTGCGGTGCGCAGTTGAAACTCGTCTTCCCTATGCCCTACTGTGACGAAGACTACGAACGAGAGAGACGGCGAGCGCGCGCGCCGTTGCCAGCAGGACTGGACGGGTCGGTTTGGCAGGCAGGCGACGGGAAGAGAGAGAAAGGTATGCCTCTATCACCCGACGACGTATATGCCCTCTCTCTCTATACGCTATTCACTCCCCGCGCGACCACACAGCCGCCGACAGGCAGCCAAGAAGGTGGGGTGGGAAGCGTATGTATTTCCCGTTTTATCTGCGCTCTCATGGGCTCATGGCTCCCTTGTCATGTCATGAGCCGGCCGGCCAAGTACAGTAGGCGAGCGTATTATATTCCATGTAAACAGCGTCATCAGAATTGATTATTCGGAGCTTAGCGCCTCTTTCCACAACATTCCGTCTCCCCGAATGAAGAACCATCGACGCAAAAAGTTCATGTGTAGAGACACTATTCATAAGACGGGCAGACAAACAATAGCACAGTCACTAATGGAGCCCTCTAATCTGTATGCTACGAGCTAATTCATTGCTGAACGACGAGCGACGTGTGAATCGCGTTCTACGCCGCCTGCTCTCCACAGGTAAGGTAGCATAGTAACCGACAATGCAATAGCGAGTTGAATCTTGAAAGCCTTCATACGTTTGCAGCTGCTCAGCTAGAACCCAAACAAGAGTCCAGAAGCAGACACGCAAGCCTATCGACGTGAAGTCATCAAGACACGGGGCTTCGCAGCTCAGGAGAGTTGAAGGGAGAAAGAAGCCTAGTCTACATGTGGCGCAGGATAACAGAGTCCAGACCCACTGAGACACTGACCCATGCTCTTCAGAAGCAAAGGCGTATGTAGCTTAATTAATGGAAAGTAGGAGGCTACATACATATGTATGTACGTACTTGTGTACAAGATTCACATACAGGGCGAGCTGTTATTGAACTCATGCGTAAATCATCGTCGGTGTTGAATGGCGACACGCTTGACGGCCAGATAATTGATAAACTTAACAGTATGCACCTTGGCCCGTTTTGATTATTGGTGTAACTGTTAAATCGCGCAGTTAGCACTTTGCAAATAGAGCTTATCCTATAGCTTCACGCCAACTGTAGACTTCCTCTGTCATGCGAACCCGGGACACAATTCTTCGACCGTGGCGTTGGCGGCTCATGAAACAAACTTAAAGTAGAAAATGAAACATTATTTAATGAATTCCATTGGCGCTGTGCCACAAGGTCAACACTTCGCTCTCCCCTCCTCTGGCGTCACGGGACATGGCTGCCATCAGGGCAAAAGGCGGCGCGAGATGCCAAGAGAAGGAGGAGGAACTCTTTGGTGGGGAAAGAGAGCTGGGAAATGGAGGAACTCACTCTGCTAGTCGTGTAGCAGCATACAGAGAGTCCGCATAGCGCTGGAAGCTGGGTGTGCTCCTCGGCGAGCACACATGTACGCACTTAGTGTGTACGCGCTCGTACGTACATCAACGGCGCATTGCGAGCGCCCGTGTGTGTGAGAGAGAAACGAACGTTGCCGCTAGCCGCGAAGTCTGGTGGAAGGGAGAGACGAGAGAGCGGAGCAGGCGAGGCGAAAACATTGTCAGCCACATTTGAAGCGTGTTCAGTGTGGAAGCCCCGTGTGAGAGAGGTAGGGGGACCGCACAACGGAAACAATATTGCCGGCGCCCTTCCTCCATGAATTTTCCCATTCAGTATAGAACTAGTTCCTTTATTGAGAGAAAGTTTTTCCAAAACTTCACAACGCGCGCGTCAATAAAACGATGCGGAATCCGTACTGAACCAACCACACATTGCAATGCAGCCTACCACAGGCGCAATTGACGTGGAAGTGAGACTCATCCGCTTGACGAAAGCGTTTGAACAGTACCTATACGTAGCATGTCGCTTAGTCTATTCTGAGAAGCACCGCCTCAAGGAACCGATCATAGAGTTTCCCGCCAAATATTACACTTGGTACATATTCTAGCACTGTCTTGGCAAGACGGTGTGCAGTGCAGCGCAGTATGCAGGGGCTCCTGCACCGCGGTCTCAGGCAAACTACTCTTGTGTCTAACAAGCTAACAACAACACGCTAATGGGTTCGGCTAACAAAAGGAAAGAGCGTCGTAGCTGCAGACAGACCAAATGAGGAGCGAGGACAGATTCCTCGACGATCTACCTACATGTGTATGTCTTCTGCTTCTTCCGTCTCGTCGCGCCCACGCAGATACCGCCGCGCAGCAGCAGAATGTACCCTCTTCGCTCGCCCTCCCACACTCTACTATGAAACCTTGGAGACAATTATTGGGCTAGAACTCTGTTGAGTAAGTGCGTACATTGTGAAGCAGTTATTTATTATGGCTCGGTGACGCGAGAAGAAACGATGAATGTACCACAAATGGCCGCTGGACGGTTTCTCATGCTTGGGCAGAACGAACAGAAGGCGCATTGCTTTGCGTAAAAGTTTTGATTTACACAAGATACATACAGTAGGAATGCAACCTATTGTTAACTCACGCCATGTCACTCTATGGCTGAAAGGATTACTATTACACACTCACAACCGATGATGAGATGATGATAGCTCAGGTCAGTGTCAGTTAGTCGGTCAGAACATTTTCATCGATTTCAAATACCTGGATGCAAAAGCAGACAAACCCCCCTTCCTGCCCTTCTTCTTGGAGGGCGTACTGTTGAAGCGGGGGGGGTGCTCATTGATTTATTTGCGGTACAAATAATACTGAAGCTACCACGAGTGACAGATGGAAGTGTAACTGAAATTTTGATATTTGGGGGTGGGGGTTCAGTGGTCCTGCAAACACACGACGCTGTGTGTTCACACAGAAGACGTAATCAAGAGTCATAACTCCAACATACGTACCCAAGTCAAAACACGAAACAAAGATTGTCGTTTGGGAAGAGTAGGTAAATTGCATTCACCCGGAACTCACGCGGAAGTCTCGGCGGACTTCAATTCATCCTCATACGATTCACCTGTTTCGCTCGCTAACGGCAGACTGTAAAATGCGAGCCGCCAACGGCAAACCTAAACGGAATATTCTCGACATCGGTATAGTTGTGCCAACTGCGAATGCCAAGCGTCTCGCGAAGCTTTGCTGCGCGAATAACCAGAGTACGCAAACGTTTTCTGTTCTGTAGATACTCTATTCTGGACTGGATGGTGTGAGAGACTTTGTCCTTGTTGCAAAGAGAACTGCTAGCATCGTTGTGAATGCAACCTAGTGTTAGTGTGATACCGCTATGTAGTCATCTATGGAGCCGGTGCAACGTTGGTTCAGGTGCTCTATCGGCTGTACACAGCGACGATAAATCTGTAATTCGACTGCCGTATATGTATACTCGCGCTTGCGCCGCCGGTCCAAACGCCAGAAAATATCGCCCGTCAATGTCGGAGCGGCGACGGGCGAGCCGACAAGCCCCCTTCCGGCCAGCCATTGTTGGCGCCTGTCAAACTAAATTTTGACGGATGATCGCAATTACAATTCGACAGTGCTTGCGCCCCCCCCCCCTCCCCTCTGTAGTGACAGCTGCGCAGTCACAACACGAACGTAGAAGCGATAGAATACAGTGGTGAAATAGAAGGGCGGTCAACCACCTGCCGCTATGACAATAGAGGATTCTTGCTCTAACCATTGAGTGTCGCAACAACCCATTGTTGCACTTGACTTGCATGCGCGTGTATGTCGCTACGCTTTCTTTTGTTGGTCGTGCCGCCTCACGTCTTCACTCATTCATGCGAGATTGCATGTATCTGTCCGAGAGAGCAATCTGCCATAATGTACTTAGAAACAAAGGGCAAATAATCACCAGAGTGGCAGAGGCAAAACGTCGCGCGCCAATTTTCCTCCGCTGGGGCTGCGGTGCGGGAAATAAGGTCGGGCCCGCTTTTCCGCCCATTAAGGTGAGCGGCGGCCGCGCGCGTGCGTGCGTCCGTCCGCCCGTCCGCCAAAGGTGGATGGCGGATGCCGTATACTCATTGTGGTATAGTAGCGCCGAGGTAAGGCAGTCCCGTATGGTAATCGCCTTGGCCACACCTGTCTCACTCCCCTCGCGCCATCATCAGAGAAACCGACCCCCGTCCCTCCCCCTGCGGTGGGCACTCAAGGTCAGTCGGAAAGATACCGTACTGGCTCGAAGAACAGCATTAAACAGATTGTTATTTGTGAAGGTCAGTACGACGGACAAATGTCGGGTACAGTTTTAATTTACCATTTCAGCTCGTCAAAACGCAAGTGTTGTCGATATTGTCTCACGCCGCCTGTACCGACGAGCGTCAGACTTCCTCGCATCCCGTCTATTGTAAATGGAACACTGTACCTGCGGACCATAAGGCGACAGGGCGGCGACACAATCGGGCGGGCGCGTGCGCGCATGCAAATCGCCGGCTTTGGTCAAGCGTGTGTGCGCGGTGTACTATCTCTGTTGTTCCCCGGACGGACGGTCTGTCGCTGCTGCGGCGGTGACCAGTTGTCGTAAAGGTTTATGGGATTCCTTTGGTCTGCCCGTCCGACTGACGCGCGCTTGGCATGAATTCCTGTACCGTGAGCCAGTGCAGTCTCAAAGGTTATCTCTGTTGGGACCACTTGGGAGTATGTATGTTCTTGGCTTTCTTCATGTACATTTCCGTAGCATTTGTACGCGCCATCCGGTCGGGACGGCGCTCGATTCGAATTCGTCTTCTCGGCGTCTCTCTCACTTTCCCAAAAGAAAATAAATTCTCAATCCCTTATGGCGGCGGTGGAGGGTGGAGTATTATGGCTTTTTGTCGTCGGGGGCGACGAAAGAAGCCCCCTGATCGATGACTTGGCCGGGCGGCGCGGCGGCGGCGGCTCCTCCCCTCGAAATTTATGCGCCGCGCTCTCTAGAATCTTTTACCCGCTAGCCCCGGAGCAAAGAGATTCGTACTTGTATTGTGTATGCGCGCGTATATGCGCCGCGAGGCTTCTTCCAATTCCGTGGCTGGCGGCCGGGCGGGCGGCGCCGCAGCTTACGACCGGCCGACTTCCGCAGTCGCTCGCTTTCGTTGCGTCTTCTTCTTCTTCTTCTGCTATGCGCCTTTCGAATGGACCCAATTTCGAGGCCGCTCGCTGCCTCCCATTGCATACCAGCAGAAGAAGAAGAGAAGAGGGGCGGAAGAGACCACCGTCTGGCTGGATTGGTGGTCTTTCTCTCTCTCTCTCTCTCTCTCGCTCTCTCGATTCTTCCCTCCCGGATTATGCTCAGAATGCGTTGCGCGCCAGCCGCAAACTGGTCGGCCGGCTGCCACGCTAGGTGTGAAATGGGCAACGGGCCGTGTCTGGCGACGTCGACGACGGCGAGTTAGCCGGCCGGGCCAATCCATTAGCGCCTTGATCTGGGAAGTGCCAAACTACATGAGTGTGTGATAGTGTAGGGAAGATGACCGCGCGCGCTTGGGCGAATCCTTTGGGCGCTTGGCGACTGGTGCGAAGTGAATGAATCGCTTATGCATTGAGATCCAACTTGCTCGGTGTTTTCTCCATGGACCGCATGGACTCCATGGAAAGGCAGCTAGCTGTGTCAATAATCCCAGCAACGTACATATGTACGACATATTGAAAGGTTAACGTTCGGACAAAGACTAGCGTTTTGCTCAGACATTATGAAGACGCGCCTTTTGGCCCCGTCGTAGCGCGCCCGGGTAATAACAGGGGCTGTAAATCAATGGGGACTCGTAAAAATTCTTGCGACTGCGGGAGTCTGAAGAGGGGCCACAAAGGGCGACGTCCAATGAGTATGCGTCATCGGGCCGCGGCTTGAAAACTGCTGGCGCCTTTTCCCTCTGCACGCCTGATTTACGGCCTCGTCGAGTCGTCAACTCGACTGGCCGCCTTTGCGACTCTGTTCTGCTCTTGTACTACAGAGAGCGTGTGAGCGCAACGAATGTCTGCGCTCAATTGTAGACAGTGGGACGGCGTTCCCAAGATGGTTTTTCGCCTAAATGCCCACTCGGGGAGCGGCCGGTTTGCGCGTGGGACTGATTTATTCCAGCCACTCCGACGCCCGACTCTCTGACAGACGCGCGATCTCTCTAGGCGCCGTTTCTCGCGCCTTTCTCGAGAGGCGAGAGCGTTTCTTTCTTCCGTGAGGAGTTTCGCGTTCGCAATCGCGCCTTCCGCCTAATGGACACGCGAGGGCGCCTGACAGTTTCCATTTTGGGCCGCGCAGATAAAAGTCCCTGTCCAATAGAGCGACTCAGACCAACCTCTTGAGACTTCGCGGCGCGGCGCAAACTGAAATAGCGCCACTTCAGGCCCTGGGAATCCAACCGTATCGATTGCCACATTAGGGCCGTGTAGTTTAGTCCACGCGCAATGGGGTTCTCTCTCCCCTTGGATGAGGTCGTAAAATTCAGAAAAATTTCCCCCTCGTAAAGGCGGCGGCTTCTTATCTTCAAACGAGGCTTGTTGCTCGCATTATGTCTCACTCTCCCTCTTGCCTGTCTGGTCTGGGCAATCATTTGGCGCCTCTGATGTTCATAGTCAGTGTGACGTCTGCCGCGCCCGCGTGCGTACACCATGTATTGGTCGTCTTGCCAAATGCTTAGATCAACAATCTCGGTTGAGGACCGAGCAGGGCGAGTAAAGTGGTGTCCGGTGGTAGTGCCAGCATGCCTGCGAAGAGAGCCGATGGAGAGAGGTACCATCGTCGTCGCGCCTCTAAAACGAGCGAGGTCTAAACTGCGGCGCGGCGCGGCAGTCTGGTAAACAATCCCTCTATTAGGCGCAATTTTCGACGGCGGCGGCGGCGGCTGCGACGACTGCCAGCGTTGAGCGCGCTTTGATTGAGGCCGCTCGTTAGCGGAAGCGCACGAGCAAACAGTAGCCCACTCCCTTCCTCCTCCCTCTCCTCCTTGACTGCCTCCCTCCCTCTCGCCGAGAGTAACATCTTGTTCCATCAAGGGCGGATCTAACTGCGAAGGATGGATTCCTCCACGCTGACGTCGATGGAGAGCGGCATCGGGTCGGCCGAGCCGCCGCCGATTCCTCCCGGCTGTAGCAGCGTAGGCGGCGGTCGAATCGCCTTCGGCCTCCAGCAGCAGCCGCACGACTCGCCCGCCCTGAGGAGAGTGCGCAAGGTCGACCAAGCGACGCAGCAGCAGCAGGCCGTTCAAGTGGCGCTGCAGATGTCGCCTCCAGTGGCGACGACGACGGCGCTGCCGCTCTCGACGTCGGACGACGACAGCGGCTGCGCCATCGAGGAGTATGTCTGGTCGCCTGCTGGACTCAAGCCACAACAGGTGGGGGGATCATCCTGCGATGTGGCGTGTCATAATTCGGTACAGGGAGCAGTTGCTGATTATTTGGTAATTCTGCCTATTTAATAGATTACATCAAATTAAGGTATTCTTCAGCTTGATTGTTGTATTTTACATGCTTTTGTGTTCTATTCTATTTTGTTTCATTTTGTCTCAGCTTGATTTATTATGCTTGTTATAATGCAATGGCGGCCGTCAGCTTTCCTTTACATTGTCTTCCTGTCTCCACGACCGTCGATTCTACTGTAGCTCCAGCGTTACTTCACTCCATCATTGACTTCTCACCGCAGGTGCGCGCCTACTTCTCCAGTCTGCCGGAGGAGCGCGTGCCCTATGTCAACTCCGTGGGAGAGGAGTGGCGCGTCCGGCAGCTCCTCTTCCAGCTGCCCCCGCCAGGACACCGACGCCAGATACTGTCGCTACCTGACCGCAGAGGAGCAGAGGCAACTGGAGCTCTTCTGCCAGCAGAGGAAGAGGAGCGCCCTGGGAAGGGGCAGGGTGGAGAGCACGACAGAGAATGCAAGTTCGACGGGGGGACTACGGCCGCGACGGCCGCTGCCACTGTCATCAGGTGGGCAGTTGTCCACGTACAGTACCGCATTGCTGTGGAGGAAACAGTGCACGAGGGCGGTCAATTCAGCATACGGTAATAAGTAATAGATCTTCACTAGAGCAATACGAATGAATGAGTAGCAAACGCAAACAACGTATTGCTCTAGTGAAGATCTATTACTTATTACCGTATGCTGAATTGACCGCCCTCGTGCACTGTTTCCTCCACACAATTCGGTACTGTACGTTCAACATCTGCTCATCTGATGACACTTGCAGCGGCCGTCTCTGCCGTAGTCTCCCCTCGAACTTGCTCTGTTGTGCGCTCCACCCTGCCCTTTCCCAGGGCGCTCCTTCTGCTGGCAGAAGAGCTCCAGTTGCCTCTGCTCCTCTGCGGTCAGGTAGCGACAGTATCTGGCGTCGGTGTCCTGCGGGGGCAGCTGGGAGAGGAGCTTCCGGACGCGCCACTCCTCTCCCACGGAGTTGACATAGGGCACGCGCTCCTCCGGCAGACTGGAGAAGAAGGCGCGCACCTGCGGTGAGAAGTCAATGATGGAGTGAAGTAACGCTGGAGCTACAGTAGAATCGACGGTCGTGGAGACAGGAAGACAATGTAAAGGAAAGCTGACGGCCGTCATCTGGCACTATAACAAGCATAATAAATCAAGCTGAGACAAAAATGAAACAAAATAGAATAGAACACAAAGAGCCATGTAAAATATAAACAATCAAGCTGAAGAATACCTTAATTTGATGTAATCTATTAAATAGGCAGAATTTACCAAATAATCAGCAACTGCTCCCTGTACTCCGAATTATGACACGCCACATCGCAGGATGATCCCCCCACCTGTTGTGGCTTGAGTCCAGCAGGCGACCAGACATACTCTTCCTGATGGCGCAGCGCCGCTGTCGTCGTTGCGACGTCGAGAGCGGCAGCGCCGTCGTCGTGGCGACTGGAGGCGACATCTGCAGCGCCACTTGAACGGCCTGCTGCTGCTGCGTCGCTTGGTCGACCTTGCGCACTCTCCTCAGGGCGGGCGAGTCGTGCGGCTGCTGCTGGAGGCCGAAGGCCGATTCGACCGCCGCCTACGCTGCTACAGCCGGGAGGTATCGGCGGCGGCTCGGCCGACCCGATGCCGCTCTCCATCGACGTCAGCGTGGAGGAATCCAGTCCTCCTGCAGTCAGATCCGCCCTTGATGGAACAAGATGTTACTCTCGGCGAGAGGGAGGGAGGCAGTCAAGGAGGAGGAGAGGGAGGAGGGAAGGGAGTGGGCTACTGTTTGCTCGTGCGCTTCCGCTAACGAGCGGCCTCAATCAAAGCGCGCTCAACGCTGGCAGTCGTCGCAGCCGCTGCCGCCGCCGTCGAAAATTGCGCCTAATAGAGGGATTGTTTACCAGACTGCCGCGCCGCGCCGCAGTTTAGACCTCGCTCGTTTTAGAGGCGCGACGACGATGGTACCTTCTTTCTCATCGGCTCTCTTCGCAGGCATGCTGGCACTACCACCGGACACCACTTTACTCGCCCTGCTCGGTCCTCAACCGAGATTGTTGATCTAAGCATTTGGCAAGACGACCAATACATGGTGTACGCGCACGCGGGCGCGGCAGACGTCACACTGACTATGAACATCAGAGGCGCCAAATGATTGCCCAGACCAGACAGGCAAGAGGGAGAGTGAGACATAATGCGAGCAACAAGCCTCGTTTGAAGATAAGAAGCCGCCGCCTTTACGAGGGGGAAATTTTTCTGAATCTTACGACCTCATCCAAGGGGAGAGAGAACCCCATTGCGCGTGGACTAAACTACACGGCCCTAATGTGGCAATCGATACGGTTGGATTCCCAGGGCCTGAAGTGGCGCTATTTCAGTTTGCGCCGCGCCGCGAAGTCTCAAGAGGTTGGTCTGAGTCGCTCTATTGGACAGGGACTTTTATCTGCGCGGCCCAAAATGGAAACTGTCAGGCGCCCTCGCGTGTCCATTAGGCGGAAGGCGCGATTGCGAACGCGAAACTCCTCACGGAAGAAAGAAACGCTCTCGCCTCTCGAGAAAGGCGCGAGAACGGCGCCTAGAGGAGATCGCGTGTCTGTCAGAGAGTCGGGCGTCGGAGTGGCTGGAATAAATCAGTCCCACGCGCAAACCGGCCGCTCCCCGAGTGGGCATTTAGGCGAAAAACCATCTTGGGAACGCCGTCCCACTGTCCACAATTGAGCGCAGACATTCGTTGCGCTCACACGCTCTCTGTAGTACAAGAGCAGAACAGAGTCAAAAAAGGCGGCCAGTCGAGTTGACGACTCGACGAGGCCGTAAATCAGGCGTGCAGAGGAAAAGGCGCCAGCAGTTTTCAAGCCGCGGCCCGATGACGCATACTCACTGGACGTCGCCCTTTGTGGCCCCTCTTCATACTCCCGCAGTCGCAAGAATTTTTACGAGTCCCCATTGATTTACAGCCCCTGTTATTACCCGGGCGCGCTACGACGGGGCAAAAAGGCGTGTCTTCATAATGTCTAACCAAAACGTTAGTCTTTTGTCCGAACGTTAACCTTTCAATATGTCGTACATATGTACGTTGCTGGGAATATTGACACAGGCTAGCTGCTGGTCCATGGGAGTCCATGCGGTCCATGAAGAAAACACCGAGCAAGTTGGATCTCAGATGGCTAAGCGATTTACTCACTTCGCACCAGTCGCCAAGCGCCCGAAGGGATTCGCCCAAGCACGCGCGGTCCTACTTCCCTACACTATCACACACTCATGTAGCTTGGCACTTCCCAGATCAAGGCCTAATGGATTAGGCCCGGCCGGCTAACTCCCATTCAGCTGGGGACGTCACCAGGACACAGCCCACTCCACTCACACCTCACACTAACGGCCAGCCAGGCCAACCAGTCCAGCTCGTTAGCACACAACGATTGAGCGTCATAGGAAAAGAAAAATGAGAGCGAGAGAGGAAGACCACCGATCAGCCAGACAGTAAGGGTCTCTCCCACCCCTCTTTTCTTCTTCTTACTGCTGGTCTGTACACGAAATGGACAGCGGCCAGCCTAGAATTGGGTCCCATTGGAAGAGCCCATGGCCAGAAGAAGAAGAAGACGCAACGAAAGCAAGCAACTGCGGAAGTCAGCAATGCGTAGGCTGCGGCGCCGCCCAGCCAGCCGCAGCGAAATCGAAGCACCTCACCAGCACATCTACACACACATACACAATTCCAGTTTACCGAATCTCTTTACTACGGGGCTAGCGGTAAAAGGTTCTCAAGAGCGCGGCGCGTGATCAAGGGAGGCCCGCCGCCGCGCACACACCGGCCCAGTACCACTCAATCAGGGCTTGCGTCACCAACAACAAAAGCCATAATCTTCCACCCTCCACCGCCGCCATCAGGATTGAGCATTTTTCTTTGGGAAAGTGGAGACGCAAGAGACAATTAAATAAGACACCGTCCAGACCGGATAGCGCGCAGTTGAATACTACGGAAATGTACCTGAGAAGCCAAGACGTACATCTCCAAGTGGTCCCAACGAGATAACCTTGAGATTGCACTGGCTCGCGTACAGGAATTCATGCCAAGCGCCGTTTGGTAAACCAGCCAACCCGGAAGGAATCCGTAACCTTTACGACAACTGGTCACCGCCGCAGCAGCGACAGACCGTCATACGAAACAACGGTGGTGCCCGCCGCACACACGCTTGACCAAAGCGGCGATTTGCATGCGCGCACGCGCCCGCCGATTTGTTCGCCGCCCTGTCGCCTTATGATTTTAAGGTACAGTGTTCCATTTCATCGACCAATCAAGAAGTAACGCTCAGCTGGTCCAGGCAGCATCAACAATATCGACGACACTTCGTTTGACAAGCTTGAAATCGTTGATCTGAAAGGATCTCAACATCTGTCCATCGTTTCTTTTGACCTTCACGAATGACAATCTGTTCAATGCTCTTAGAGCAGTCCGGTCTCTTTGACTAGACTAAAATGTACCACCGCAGGAGGACGGCGGTTTTCTCTCTGATGATGGCGCAAGGGGAGCTGAGCAGGTGTGGCCAAGGCCAGTTCCCCATCCCGATTGCCTTACTCGGCGCTACTCCGCCAATGGCGATCTACAGCATCGCCGTCACTTTCGCCACCGAACAGGGCCACGAACGCGGACGTCACGCGCGCGGCCGCCGCTCCGTTAATGACAAAAAGCGGCGCAAGACCTTCTTTTCACACCGCCAGCCCCAGCGGAGGAAGATTAGCAACGTTTCTTCCTGCCACTAAGTGATTGTTTTGCCTTTTGTTTCTAAGTTGATTATGGCAGATTGTTTTCGAACAATGCCAGTGCAATTGGCGTCTGGAATGAGTGAAGACATAACGACCAACGAAGAGAAGCATAACGACATACACGCGCATCGGTAAATCCAGACAATGGGTCTGCAGAGCCTAAATGGTTCAAGCAAGTCCTACTTTTTTGTCATAGCGGCAGGTAGTAACCGCCTTCTATTCGCCCACTATTATTATCTGCTACTTCGTATATAATTGGCACTTGTAGCCACTACCAGCAGCAGCCACCAGCCTCTAAAATATAATTGATCGTGCGTCAAAATTTCATAACAGCACCAACCAATGCATCGCCAAAGGGCCTTCTAAGTTAGCCATCGCACTACAACACTGACAGGCAATATTTTCTAAGCGTTTTGAACCAGCAGCACGACCAAGTATACATATACCGACAACTAAAATACAGATTTTATCGCTCACTATATTTAACAATAAAGTCCCTTTAAACAACGTGCCACCAGTTACATAAATAGTTCATAGCGGTCTGGCGCTAACGCTAGGTTCATTCACAGACAATGCTTTCACCATTTTTGCAACGAGGACAAACTTTTCACGCCATCGGTCAATTCATCTACAGAACAAAAATCGTTTCGTCTTCTAGCTTCTTCCGCACAAGCAAAGCTTCCGCCAACGCTATAGCATTCGCGAGTTGGCACGGTTCTGCGATGTGAGAATCTTCCGTTTCGTTTTGCGCTTCATCGCGTTTCGTTTTGTTCACTTTCGCAGCAAAAACAGGTAAATGGTATCAGATTGCGATCAAAGCCTGCCGCGAGACTTCCACATAGTTACGGGTGAATCGCGATTTACCTACTTCTTAAACAACAATCTTTGTTAGTGTTTTGAGTTTGGGTCATGTATAAAGCTTATGGTTCTGGTACATCTTATGTATAAACACACAGCGCTAGTGTTTTTTGGGGCACTGGAACTACCACCCCAAGATGAAAAATTTCAGGTCTAAGCTCTCCATCTGTCACTAACCTGGCTTCACTCAGTATTATTTGTTTCACAAGATCAGATCAATCAGCACCCCTCATAAACAGTACACCATCCAAGAAGAAAAGGGCAGGAAGAGAAAAATGTCTGCTTTTGCATGCAGGGGTCTGAAAACGACCTGAAGTGTTCTGACCGACTACGCTGACCCTGACTTGAGCTCATCGCCTCGTTGTTTGCGCTCGCTGGGTTGTGAGTGGGTAATAGTAATCCAATCTTCTGCCAAATTGAGCGACATGGCGTGAGTTAACAATAGTTTGCATCCTTCTGTATGTATCTTGCGTAAATCAAAACTTTACGCAAAGCAAATCGCCTCCTCTTCGTTCTGCCCAAGCATGAGAAACCGTCCAGCGGCCATTTGTGGTACATTCATCGTTTCTTCTCGCGTCACCGAGCCATAATAAATAACTGCTTCACAATGTACGCACTTACTCAACAGAGTTCTAGCCCAATAATTGTCTCCAAGGTTTCATAGTAGAGTGTGGGAGGGCGAGCGAAGAGGGTACATTCTGCTGCTACGCGGCGGTATCTGCGTGGGCGCGACGAGACGGAAGAAGCAGAAGACATACCTACCTATGTAGGTAGATCGTCGAGGAATCTGTCCTCGCTCCTCATTTGGTCTGTCTGCAGCTACGACGCTCTTTCCTTTTGTTAGCCGAACCCATTAGCGTGTTGTTGTTAGCTTGTTAGACACAGAGAGTAGTTTGCCTGAGACCGCGGTGCAGGAGCCCCTGCATACTGCGCTGCACTGCACACCGTCTTGCCAAGACAGTGCTAGAATATGTACCAAGTGTAATATTTGGCGGGAAACTCTATGATCGGTTCCTAGAAGGCGGTGCTTCTCAGAATAGACTAAGCGACATGCTACGTATAGGTACTGTTCAAACGCTTTCGTCAAGCGGATGAGTTTCACTTCCACGTCAATTGCGCCTGTGGTAGGCTGCATTGCAATGTGTGGTTGGTTCAGTACGGATTGCGCATCGTTTTATTGACGCGCGCGTTGTGAAGTTTTGGAAAAACTTTCTCTGGATAAAGGAACTAGTTCTCTACTCAATGGGAAAATTCATGGAGGGAAGGGCGCCCGGCAATTTTGCTTCCGTTGTGCGGTCCCCCTACCTCTCTCACACGGGGCTTCCACACTGAACACGCTTTCAAATGTAGCTGACAATGTTTTCGCCTCGCCTGCTCCGCTCTCTCAGTCTCTCCCTTCCACCAGACTTCACGGCTAGCGGCAACATTCATTTCTCTCTCACACACACGGGCGCTCGCAATGCGCGGTTCATGTACGTACGAGCGCGTACACACTAAGTGCGTACATGTGTGCTCGCCGGGGGGGCACACCCCAGCTTCCAGCGCTATGCGGAATCTCTGTATGCTGCTACACGACTAGCAGAGTGAGTTCCTCCATTTCCCAGCTCTCTTTCCCCACCAAAGAGTTCCTCCTCCTTCTCTTGGCATCTCGCGCCGCCTTTTGCCCTGATGGCAGCCATGTCCCGTGACGCCAGAGGAGGGGAGAGCGAAGTGTTGACCTTGTGGCACAGCGCCAATGGAATTCATTAAATAATGTTTCATTTTCTACTTTAAGTTTGTTTCATGAGCCGCCAACGCCACGGTCAAAGAGATATGTACCGGGTTCACAGTGAGCAGGGGAAGTTGACAGTTGGCGTGAAGCTATAGGTATGTACACTCATACAGGTGTAGCGCTGGTTCATGAAAGAAAGAATAGAAGAACTCTGAATGAAAGTCTGAGATACGCGGCTTTTGGCAACCCAAAGTGGCTGTTGTTGATGGTGTCGTGTCCAGTGGTCTGCCTCCTGGGACTGCTTTTGAACCTCGCCATTATTTACATCACAATGTTCAAGGTACCGTAACACCTGACGCGGTGAGAGCACGATTGCCCTTCCTGAACACTGGTAGACTTCGTCCATGCAGGTGGACAAGCCCTACAGCGGTTCGTGGCCAAATCTGGCTGTCGCTGACGGCCTCTACTCCCTTCTAAATCTCGTGGGTTAAATATGCCACTAGTTCAACTGCTCTACCTAACCGGCTCTGTGGAGTCCATGGAAGAGAGCGCGGTACGTTAACCCACTTAAATGAAGCCCCCACTCGCAGTATTGGCGCACGCTTTCGTGGCAATCATTGACCTGGAGTGTGCGTGATTCCATTTCAGTCGCGTTTAAGAGCTTCCAGCGCTCTCTGGCCTTACCTGGGATTAGTTCTTGGAGCAATACGTATGGTCCTTGGTTCAGGCTCATATTACTCAGCATACTGATTTCATCAATCACAAGGAACTGT
>JASAMZ010006486.1:0-38204 GCA_030248115.1 Linhomoeus sp. GSCO2_2 | reverse complement strand
TAAGTGCAACTCAGTTACTGAACTGAAACTGTAGCTGAAATTGAAACTCGGTCAGCACCATAATTTTAAGTTTAACCGAAACTGAAACCAAAATGAGTTTCTATTGGTCACCCTGAAATGTAACGCAAAACGCAAGTTGCCTCATGCAGGCAGATAGCGATCTACTGTGTACCAAGGCCCCTTCATTTCAGCCACCTGCCGCAGCAAGACCGACTGTCAGTACGGAGAGAAGTGCTGCTTCTGGAAGTGGTGCAAGGGCTACGGCGACTGCGTCGTCCAGTACATGTGCGCCAAGAGCTGCCATTGAGTTGCGGAGAAACATAGTGATGCTTCAGTTGCTCCCTCAGTCTGCGGCACAATTCGCGCCGTGCTTAGCCACTACGCCGAAAGTACTTATGGAAGGTGTCGCCAGAGGTGCCGCCATGGTAAACTGAGTGATACTAGGGAGCCTGCGTTGGTTAGATGACGGTTGCTGAGCCGATACTCACCGATGTCATCGCCGTGCTTGTCCAGCATCTCGCTCAACACCAAACAGTCCTCGAAGCCCTGAAGCGCGTGAGTTTCGGCCACGAGCATCCACTGACTCACACATTCACTCACGCAGTTCATTCCCTGCCCATAGAAGGGCACCATGGCGTGCGCGGCGTCTCCCAAGAGGATGTTGTTGTCGCCGAAGTGGTGCGGCCGACTCTTGATGGTCAGCAGGGTGCTGGGCCAGTTGGTCGAGTGGAAGGTCTCCAAGATCGCCTTTCTGCAAAGAGGGTCCGGATTGGGTGTCCTCCACAGTGCTATGGACGACGACTTGAATGCAGTTTTGCGTATCCACACTCCACAGAGTACAGTTGTTCGTCTGTATGACTACGGAGAGAACTCGACTTCCGTTTGAACTCGATTTCTCGAGTTCTCCCTTCTTGCGTGAAAGATATGCAGCGCAGCAGCAGTACCGTCAGGCTTATTTATACCTGGGCCTACGATTGGACCTATGCCTAAGCTCATGCTTAGACCTATGTGCTTGTCATTTATTCTCAAGTCTATGTAAGTCTCAAGCCTTATGTACCTAAGTCTACGATTACTTATGCACAACCACTTCAAAACCAAGCCACTGACTCTCCCATCAGCCGGTAGGCGTCGCGGAAGTAGGTCTTGAAGAAGGTGCCGATGGCCTGGTCGTCGACCAGCGTGTCGAAGAGAGCGTAGGGGGCGAAGAGAGTGACTGTAAAGGTCTTGTCCATGTTGGCCAGCGCGATTAGCGTGAACTCCCCACGGGGCCACACGTGGAACACGTTGGGCTCCAGGGCGAACTGCAGCGCGAGTTCCAGAATTAAAACAGGAGCTGTACACATCTGTAGATACCGACTGGCCCAAACGTTGTGCATTTATTGTGCGCTCGCAAAGAGTCCGTACATGGAAAGTTGCTTCAATAAGAAAAGTACCTATTGTTCAGAGTCACAGACAAAGCTGAGGTCTGTCTCTAGAGAACCTGGCGCTCAGCCGTCAAGTGTCAATAAGCTGAAGGCCATCGCATGATGCTTTGTCCCAGGCCCAATCTCGAGTGTACCCTACGTACTGTACATGTGCTATGTACTGTAGTTAAGCTTCCTGGTCCACCCCAATTTAACCTTATCGTCCTCCGTGGGCAATATGTTGAGCTCGATGTATCCATGACCGATGTACTCCTGACTGTACTGGAACTGGGGCGAAGGCATCAAACTGCCCCTCAAAGCCGAGAAGGCGCCGTCGCAGCCGCAGATCAGATCGGCCGAATCGGTCACCGTAGCACCGTCGGTAATCCTAAATGCGCAGTGGAAAGAAATGCGTCATCGTTGCATAAGGCTATGTGAATCTGTGTCACCTGTCGAAGACGACTTCATTGCTGGCGAAGCGGTAATTGGCCCGCAGCTTGTGCTGGAAGTGGAACTGAACCCCTGGAAACTTCTCCGCCGTAGTAATCATCACCTCGTTCAGATGTCGCCGATTGATCGACACGATGTGCTGAACATGCATTGGGGTACTGTGATAATATGTAGGTTAGTGACGCTGTGGAAGCGTGGGAGTGCCCATGTAGTACGCCTACATGTGAGTGTAGGCTCGGTTCTGCGACGCGGTTTAGCACAATCCCCAGTTGTATAATAATATGTAGGTACATGCAATCGCCGTCTAGACGGCAGTTGTGTGATAACGGCGACTATCTGCTACACTTGCCAGATTCTACCAAATTTACGTTGACTTTTCAAGCAGGTATCCTGTTGGCGTTTTCAAGCGAAAGTCCCAACCTCTCCGGGCTTGCCGTAGGCCAGTCGGTTGGCGGTGGAGCCGTCCAATTCGTGCACGAGTCTGGCGTACATGCGGACGCCCTGCTGCTCGATGTACTCCTTGAGGCCGACCTTGTCCAAGGCCGCCTTGCCCCGAATCGACAGGGCCAAGTTGATGCTTCGCCCCTGGACGTGCGCCATCTGGCGAATGTCTGAAGGTCGGAAGAGCCGCCATCCAACAATGCTCTTGATGATAGTGTGCCACACAGTCCCCCCCCGGCAAACACCACTCCACTTGTTCCCATTACATGACAGCTATGTGTTCCACCTCCACGCCCATAGTGAAATCCTGCAATTAGTCACATAGGTACAACGGAAGTTTGAAGAGGCTATGAGGCAGCATATGTAGGGTAGGCAGGTATTGTTGCAGAGTTAGCCACGAAGTCACTACTGGCGTCACTCTAGCTGTGCATGAGCTGCTGCTGGTCTCAGCTCGACTCTCCACTCACCCTCTCTGAACTCGTAGACGACCACCTCCCATCCCCTCTCGGCGAAGAAGCAAGCGTTCAGGGAGCCGACCAAACCAGCGCCGACTATGATCGCCTTCGGCATGTTTCACGATTTAGAAGCTTCTTCTCAGATTTCAGAAGTTTCTTGCAACTTCTTTAGTGTCTGCCAACTTGTCTTGTGCTAGTCTGTGCCTTGCGTCGCAAACAAGGCGCCACCACGTGCGACGGAGCGAACCCGGGCGATTGATAAGACGCCCGACGGTATTGGTTACTGGAACCGGTCGCTTCAAAGGAAGGAAGGAAGGAAGCGCGTAGGCATTCAGATGCGCTGTGGTACTGTATATGTGCGTGGTGGCCAGTGCGATCAACCACAGTCCACACCACAATCTGTTTCAGAGATGTCTAACGGCTCCAGCATAGTGAATTCTATCGGTTCGTTGTGGCGATCGTTTTAGTTGTGGCGTAGCGAACCGCAGTTGTTGGGTCACTTTCAGAAAACGTCCTTCGTCGAATGTACATACACACGAATGATAGTTCAGGCACAGTGTTATTCTTCGGATCAAGTCAACCAACGGGCTTACATACTTGTGGAACCAATGCAACATTTGGCGCGTTTGATGCGCCACCGCCACCTAGGTTGACCATTTGGTGTCGCCGTGTCACTGTCATGTTGACATGCACAGTGCAGCAAACGGCTGATAACAACAGCAGTGTCCGCACAAAGAAGCATGCACAACTTACTATTGCTCTCAGGAAAGTGTCGGCTCGACCTTCCGTTGCAGCTGTCTGGGCTGCGCCGCCATAACAAGCTGGCGCACCATTGACAAAAGGGACGATCACTATGCTTTCTCTTCTGCTACTTCTTGCAACTGTCGCAGTCTGTTCCGGTCGGGACGTTTCACGCCCCGTCGTTGAACTTTCAACGGGGAAGCTCGTTGGAAAGCGCCTCACGACAGACAGAGGAAATGAGGCCGTCGTTTTCCTCAAAGTTCCGTACGCCGAGCCGCCGACTGGAGAACTGAGGTTCCGGAAACCGGTCCCAAAGCGACCCTGGAGAGGAGAGCTGGACGGCAGGCAGTGGGCGGATCGATGCCCGCAGTCGGATACGTTTGACAAGGTTGCAGTGTCGCTTCACGTTATAAGTAATGAATGAATCGGGCTTTTGACTGCAGTACCTAGATACCTAAATAGCCCTGTAGTCACGCTCCATTCGTCTTTCGAGGTTCCACCACAGACTACTTGTAGTAAGGTACACAATCTGCAGTGTAGGATATACTATGTAATTCAGTGGGACCCACCTCGCCAGAGCGAGGACTGCCTCTATGCCAGCGTCTTCACCAATGCAGCCTGCCTTTCCTCCGACGACGGTTGCCCTGTATTCTTCTACGTGTACGGCGGCGCCTTCGTCGGAGGCAATACGGAGAGCTTTGGCGCCCGAGGCTTTGTCGACCAGTTCACGTCCAGGGTTTGTTTTAAACTGACTGGCATGCACATACACGTTACAAAATACACTTTGCATGTAGATATTAGACGAAGGTTTCTGGGACACGTACGGCCGTCAACCACGAATACCAAGCTCGTCTGCTCGGATTGTACATATCGAATTCTGTCTGCAGAGAATCGTCGTGGTGACCTTCCAGTACCGGCTGGGCATCCTGGGCTACTTCGCCGCGAACGAGTCCAATTCAGAAGCAAACTACGCCATTTGGGGTACACGGTAGAGGAACTCAATGCGATCACTCAAACCGTTATACTACCATATCCACCTGCAGACATGGTCGAGGCCTTGCGATGGGTGAAGCGCGAAATCCCCAACTTCGGAGGCGATCCCAACAGAGTCACCGTCGGAGGTCACAGCTCGGGAGCCATGTGCGCCGACCTGCTCTCGTTGCTTCCAGAAACCGAGGGGCTGCTCCACCAACTTCTGATCATGAGTGGCCCCATCATTGGCTTTCCATTTGCAGGTTGCCTGGGGCGGTTTCGGAGTACTGTGGCCGCACAATTCGCAAGTGCTTATTCAGAGGACGCCTGGGCGGGGGCCAGCGCGCAGGCTGTGGAGGCAGTCGGCTGCGCTAGCGTAGAGCAATGGAAGGGCGCGAGGGGCCATGAGAAGGAGAGGATCATGCGCTGCATGAGAAAGGTCGACGTGGACGCCTTGGTCGACTTCGCCGCCTCCAACGACGACAACTTCAAGGGTTAAGGCGCGCCACGTGTTGCGATTTCTTCTCAATCGATTAACTATTTACAGGGCCGGTGGCCGAGCCGCCAACCGGGTTGGTCCCAGGCCGACCCAGGGATCTCTACCCATCAAGGCGCCCCTACCCGACCATGATCGGCACCGTGCCCGACGAGTTCGCCTTTAGTTCCACCCTGGGATTGCCTCTAGTCCCGAGCGTGTTGGGCGCTGCCGTCCAGGAGGGTTGCGCCCTTGCTTCCAAGGAGAGGAGGTATCTGCACGGCCAGAGGATCGCCAACCTCTGCGAGAGGCGCTACAAAGACGCCGGTGAGCCGAAAGGGCGATCGAAAGTTCGAAAGAACCCATTTCTGAACAGGACTTCCGCTCTTAGGAAAGGTCGTGGAGGATCACTTGTCGGGAGACATTCTGTTTATTGTGCCCAGCCACGAAGAGGCTAGTCATATGGCGACGAAGCTCAAGAATAGCTCCGGGACTAATAGAAAAGTATTCTTGTACTCATTTGAATTGGAGCACTACACGGTCCACGGTCAGGATCTGTTTCTCATGCTTGGCGAGTTCGAGAGATACCAGCCGATGCCAGAAGTTAGTCAGAAAGACAAAGCGTTAGCGAACGTTTATGGAATGCATATGGCCAACTTCATCAAAACTGGCGACCCCAACAGTGAAGAGACGGTGAAGTTTTCGGGAGAGGTCAGTTGAGCGCTCTTGTTTGTAACTAGTATCAACGGAACTACAACATTACATAAATAACAACGCAACCTATGTACCTAATCGTACTTTGCCGTCCTCGATTAATTGATGCAATACTCCGTCTGCAAGCAAATAATGCACGAGATGGCGCTTTGCATTTCTCCGGTACCAAGTTTATTTCTAGACATGGGAACCTCTGCACTCTCCAAACGGCTCGAACTGCTTCGTGATCGACTGGAGAACAGAAGTGGGGTCGAGTTCCCAAGCGCGCGAGATTCGGCCCCACAACAAGCGTTTCTACGAGAAGGCGCCCCTCGATTTCTGGCTCAATGAGGCGCCCGCGGAAGACAGAAAGCGGCTTTCCATCTTCGACCTTTCCTCTAACGACGGTGGAATCGATGCTGCTTTGGCAGATGGACTAAGACGCCAACTTGCGGCCGGTGTCGTCTTCGGTTTCATCGAAGACGCCAACAACGTAGACAGACATTCGAAGAGAAAGGAGCACAAGCCTTCGCAGTCTCCGTCACTGCTTCTCATCGGGTTGGGAGCACTGTCAGTCGTCTCTTCTGCTCTGTTGCTATTCACTTCCCAAGGCAAGAAGGTTCACCGTCGTGCCAGAGATTACGAGTCCCTTTAAAACCACGTGCAAAATGTTCGGTGTGTTGCGTGGCGCAATTCTGCAATCGTCTTGGGTTCGAAAAGTTACCAGACTGAAGCCCAAATTGAGACCTAAAAGTGCCACCCAATGCCCAAACACGACACGAGTTGAGACACGCTCTCGCCTAACCAAGTGTTAAGCGCTGCCGAGAGATAAGCGGGCACGCTCATGTAGATGCACTTGTATGCACCCGTCGAGGAACACGACCAAGCGGTAAGACTGCGTCGGTTCGGTTCTCTAGTGGTTGAGAGAGCCGCCTGAGCTGAGTTCGCGATCCTACATTCCGCCCAGTTGAAGGAATCGCTTGAAGAAGCGCAATGACTTGGCCAAGCCTCTCGCTAATGTCTTTGAGCTGCTTTCTGGCCTTCACACTTGCCGTGGAAAATGGCCCGCCAAAGGTCCAGCTCTCCACGGGAACTCTTGTGGGAAAGCGGTTCACCAGCACTGATGGGAACCAAGCCCTCTTGTTCCTGGGTATTCCCTATGTGGAGCCTCCTGTTGGTGATCTGAGGTTTAGAAAACCGGTTCAGAAGGCGCCTTGGAAGGGAGCGCTTGAGGCTGTGCGTTGGCCAGCCATGTGTCCTCAGCCGTTCCAGTTGATCGAAGATGTGAGCGCTACGGAATTGAAAGTTGAATTCAACCACCAGTAGGTAGTCGGTCTCTGTCAGTCATTTCCAGTCCTGGATATCCCTTGAAACAATACGTAATACGTACCGATCTCTCGAGTTCGTTCCCAATCATTCAGCAAGAGCTGCCCCAGAGCGAGGACTGTCTCTATGCCAATGTTTTCACCAGCGAGGAATGTCTCAACAGCGACGCCTGCCCAGTCCTATTCTACATCTACGGAGGCGGTTGGGTCTCGGGTCAGACCAAGATGTTCGGCGACAGCTCCTTCGTCGGCCAGTTTGTGGCACGGGTGGAGATTACACGTTCATACTAGCAGCGGCTTTGAAAGTTGCAACGTTTGTGTATTGAAGACTTGGCCTCCAAGTGACCATTCAGGGCATCGTCGTGGTCAACTTCCACTACCGCCTGGGCGTCCTGGGCCAGTTCTTCGCCGCCGACGCCGCCCTCGAGAGCAACTTCGCCGTCTGGGGTCGGTGAGACGATACACATGCCAGCAATGTATTCGCTTCGCCCGGAATTTAAATCCGCCGCCATCGCTTCCAGACATGGTGGAGGCCATGAGGTGGACTCAGCGAGAGATCGCCAACTTCGGAGGCGACCCCACCAAGGTCACGGTCATGGGGCACAGTTCTGGGGCCATGGCCTCAGACCTGCTCTCGCTGCTGCCGGCAACGGAAGGTCTCATGCACAAGGTGCTGCCCATGAGTGGCCTGGCCGTCTCCACGCTTGTCGGAGGTGACAGTGAAATGTAACTAAGACAGTCGGCTACTCCTGATGTCCAACGGAGCCGTCCAAACAGGAGTGCGCGCAACAATGACTCAGCAATTTATCTTATGCGTAGAGTTGTCAATGCTGTCGCAAGGTCTGCTTTCGAGCCACCGGCAGCCCTTCAGACACCGGTAGCCGCGAAAAGGAGTCCATTTCGGTCGTGGAGAACAGTGATTGTGCGACGAGAGCTGAGTGGCTCGCAGCTGACACTTCACAGAAACAGTCGATCATCGGCTGTCTCAGGAAGAAGGACACCGACAGCTTGCTACAGGCGGTCAGAAGCCCGCTCTCTGACTTCAGAGGTTGGAAAATTAGCGACGCTACTATTTCGCCTCCCCGTGAAAATGAGGCGCCACCACGCAGGCCCCACGGTGGACGGCGACCTGATCCCAGAGCCCATCTTGGATCTGGTGGCAAAGCGCCGTCCCTATCCCTACCTGACGGGTACAACGGCCGACGAGTCGGCGATGAAGCCGCTGGGACTTCCACTCTTCAAGCCACTGCTAGACGCGCAGACGGAAACGATGTGCTCCGCGGCCAGCCATGGCTGGAGATTCGAGCATCCCGACCGAATCGAGAACTACTGCATCGATAGCTACTCCAGCGGAGGTATGTATGCAAAGGTGTATATTCGTCAGAGGAACTTACGTACTTGGAATAATACATAGAAACATAGCACAGTACTTTGCTGCTCTGTTTATGTGCGTAGCCCGGCCAGGCAGCGTGCCCAAATGGCTTCGCAGCGACGTTCACACAAGCCAAACGCTCGGTGACACTGCGTTTCCCCCATTCCAGGCGTCGAGTTGGAAGACCGCGTGGCCACCGACCTTCTCTACCACGTGCCCGCGTATTTGGAGACCACTGGCATGAGTCGCAGAATGCCCTCGGGCGGAAACGTCTTCCTCTACTCCTTCGAGCTTGCCGGTTTTACGCTGCACGCGGCCGACCTCTTCCTCATGCTGCGCCTCTTCGAGAAGATCGAGGCCGTGCCGCTCTCGGCCATCGACGAGAGAGACGTCCGGATGGGCGACCTGCAGGCCAGGTACTTCGCCAACTTCATCAAGACCGGAGACCCCAACGACCAGGGCACCTTGACCTTCGCAGAGGTGAAAGTATGGAACGCTGTGGACTGACTGAGCTACATACATAACTTGTGGTGATAAAGCTACATAGCCCACCAACCACACAGCGGCGGATCCAGAACTTGGGAATGGGGGTGGGGAGATCCGCTGGATCGAAACTGTTCAACCATTCTATGTACTTCAGAAGTGGCAGCCGCTGGAGCACCCCAACGGGAGCAACTGTTTCGTGATCGACTGGCAGCCAGCTCGACGTGGCAAGAAGGAGCTCCGTCCCCACAATAGGAAGGCGTACGAGGAGAAGGCGGTGGAATTCTGGCTGGGCGAGGTCCCACAAGAGGACCGTCTGCCGACGTCGTCCTTCGACGTCCCAACTCGGACTAAGCCGGATGACGAGGCGCTAGTCGCCGCTGACAACAACCTCCATCTGCCCTTCTTCAGCGGCCCAGTTCAGGAGAGGATGACTGAGAGACGTGTAGTTGGCGCCGACGACCGTCCCGCCATGGCGTTAGCTGCGCCCATGTTGGCGGCCGCAGTGGTCTTGATGGTCGCCGTCGTGGCCAGTGTGGTGGTGGCCACGCCGGTGCTGCTGAGGCGGCTCAAGTACGAGACTCTGTCGGGTGCTGTGGAGATGAGCACAGCGGTCGTGGCTACCAACTGACCGAGCAGAGTCCTCATGGGAACATTCGGTTGATGGGCTCTTAGATCACGAGCATGCTAGTCTAGGCACTTGAGTTTCCGCTTTGCTGACCCTTCTGCTGTCGTCTGTGAGGGAGGAATCATGTGGGCACCTGCAATAAAGCACCATTCATCAAGCGACCATCACTGTATGTTTGTAGCGTGGCGCGCTGTCAATCGACTAATTGGCCTTTTTTCGCCCGGCCTCAGCCGGGCGACACCCTACGAGAGCTCGGCGTGCGTGCGTACGTCCGTACGTCCGTCCGTCCGTCCGTCCGTCCGTACGTAACGCTCTCAGATCTCGGCGTTGGAAAGTCGTAGAGCGGAGATCTTGGGCTCTACGGATAGGTCTCGACTCACTGATCATTCAGCTAAGAGATTTCGAAATTCAAAAGTTTGAATTGCGCGCGCTACAGTACCCCGAAGGTCAAAACGCAAAACCGCTCTAGCCCGCTCGTGTTACGTCGTAGAGCGGCAATCGACACGTCAGGCGAAAGGTCTCGACGCGTTCTTTCATGTGACTGCAAAAGTTGTTTCAATTACGCAAACACGCACCGCCGAAAACGCCATTATCGACATTTTGACGCCAAAATCGTTCTAACTCGTTCAACTTGCGTCGTAGAGAGGCAATCTTGAGGTCAGTGGATAGCTCTCGACTCGCTGATCATTTGTTCTCCCGTTGGTCGAAACTCAAAAATTTGAATTTTGCGAGTTACGGTAACCCGAAGGTTTAAAACGCAAAACGGCTCTAACTCGTCTGTCTTGCGTCGTAGAGAGGTGATCTTGAGCACCTCGGATAGCTCTGGGCTCATTGATCATTTGTTCTCCAATTGGTCGAAACTCAAAGTTTGAATTTCGCGAGTTACAGTAACCCAAATGTCCGAAAACGCAAAACGCCTCTAACTCGCTCGTCTTACGTCGTAGAGCGGCGATCGACACGTCAGGTGAAAGCTCATGACGTGTTCTTTCATGCGGCAGCAACAATTTTTAACATTACGCAAACACGCACCACGGGAAACGCCATTCTCGAGATTCGAACACTAAAATCGCTCTAACTCGCTTGATTTGCGTCGTAGAGAGACGATCTCGAGCTCAGTGGATAGCTCACGACTCACGGATTATTTGCGAAACTTGAAAATTTGAATTTCGTGAGCTACAGTAACCCGAAGGTGCAAAAGCACAAAACGGTTCTAACTTGCTCGTGTTACGTCATAGAGCGGCAATCGACACGTCAATTTTGAGCTCTCGGCGTGCTCTTTCATGTGTCAGCAAACATTTTGTAATTGACTAAAACACGCACCACAGAAACAATAGTTTTGAGTTTTACTCTGGAACTTTCTGATATATTGCGATTAGAGCGACACTCGGCACGTCATTCCAAGGCTCGCTACGTACTAGTACTACACGCGCCAAAAATAAACTTCGTTTTGCTCCATGGACAGAAGTACGACACGGCTTGATTGCTCATAGTGCGTTCTTTTGTGCTCTGTCTTATGTTTGTCAAAACTTTGACAAGTTTTTGTCATTTTTTTAAAAGCGTTGCTCAAATGAGGGATTTTCTTGCTCTAAAAACCAAATCCCGGGCGATATCAATATTGCTAAGCAATACCCTCTTGCGAAGGGGGAGCTCGTGAAGCAGAGCAATACGGGCGGTGTGCTCTCGCACTCTCTGCAGAAAGGACGCAACTCTATGCAATGTCAGTCAGAATACAAACTCAACTTTTTAATACCGGAGCTTGTTGGGCCTTGGGCGTCTGCTCACACGCGACGTTCTTACCATTGCTATGGAGACAGCGTCAGCTGCTTGCTTAGATGCTACATTACATGCTGTGGGTTGCCTACACACTGCCTTAATCTTGCCTTGAACGCCCTCATAGCAACACCGTCTGGCTCTATCGTGACACTCGCTGAAATCCATCTCCAGTAGGTGTTGCAATTGTACATTCAGTAATTGTGCGCGCCCTCAAAAGAACCCGAGTTAGGATTTAAAATGGCTTGCCTTCGGAGCTACTCCCTGGAAGAAGTTGCCCATCACAATCGGTGACTTATCTCAACAGTCTGGCTGATCATTAGTCTACTTTGTTTAAATCATGGTTAACAGCTATCGTACCGGCCCCTTTCCTATACGTCTACCGTACACCTGCATACACTTTTGCACTTGCAAGTACAGAACAAACCAAGTCAGTAGTTGCCGACTTCAAACTGTAAGTCTTGATGAAGTACGCCAGCCCACACCCAGCGACTTTGCCTGAAACTGTTGAGATAGGCACTGCTGCAGCACGGTCGATTGCTGGGTGGCGTTGCGAGGAAAGGTAATGACTTGACGCGACGTGATGTGTTGTCCACGGTTCGTGACTGGAGGACTCCCCACCCATACAGGTCTACGACCTATCACGATTCCTGGTGAAGCACCCTGGCGGCTCGGAGGCCATAGCCCGTCACGCGGGCACAGACATCACGGTTGCATTCGCTGCCGTGCCCGCTCACGGGATCGCTGGAGCTTTCGTTGAGAAGAAGCTGACGTCAATGGTCGTTGGCATCTTGGAGAAGAAGAGTTAGACCGCCCAGCACGCCGTTTTGGCACTATACAAATACAAGAATGTTGTGAGTTGCGTTGCGTTGTGTTGTCTCGTGCTGGGCGAGGATGGAACTCGATCTGCTACTCTCCATCCCTCAATCGGTTACCGTTATCATTATAGCGCGAGTGAGTCCTTAGCTACAGTACGACGTGCTCTAACATACCATTCGTTGTGGCGTCGCCACCCGGCACGGCAATTTATGTAGCTGCACACGAAGACGGTAAACTTCTCAAGGCAATCTGCGGCACTTCTCCAGACATTCTTCGTTTCTCAAGGGCATGCATTACAATTACAATACGAGTCAGGCGATCGATCAGTCACCGTATCACAGACGTGGAGTTAACGGTCAGACCAGAGTACCAAACACTACGCAATACATACGTACATACTGTAGGTGCCTAGGTGTCGGGCAGGCAGGAAGCTGGCCTGCCCTCATTCCTCCTTCGAAGTTTGCAGGTCCATTCTCATCTGAAGGTCTGATAGCTGTCGTCCCGCGGAGGGCCATTGCTAGCGGGCGAGGCGAGTGAGTCGGAGTCGTCCACATGTTTCTTGTACTTTGGCCCGAAGCCGCCCTGCAAGTCAGCCGATTGCCAGGCTCGTACATGTATGTAACCCTGCGGGCCCTGACGAGCGGCTGCTCTACAAGCGTTGCGTTCCTTCGACAATGCAGAAGGAGTCAACGTCATGTGTGATTTGCTGGCCGCAATCTACTCTATCTTACCGTAATCATGTCTGCCCGCAACTTCTACCCTAACACTTCGCTGGATCAAGTCGGAGATTGATTATTGGCGAGCAGAATTGTCAGCCTTCTTTCTAGTCGATTTCCCAACCAAGTCCGACCTGTCCGGCGAGCCGTAGGCGCTCGGCGTCGTTGCTCTGGGCGGCGGCGGCTGCCGAATCGTCGTCGGCGGCGGCGAAGAGGCGCCCGAGGTTCAGTTGCGGCACCTCGTAGACCGTCGCCAGGAAGAGCATCATGCAGCTCAGGCCGAAGAGCAGATACACTGAAAGGGAGAGGTGGATGACAGTTGAGTGTGGAGTTGTGTTGTGTGACATTCACTGGCCCACCCGTGCTGACGACCTTGTAGAAGGCGCGGTAGGGCTGGTCGGGGTGATCGCCGGGAATGTAGTCGCCTAAATTCCACAGGACAGTCTCGTTTGATACCACAAGCGTCAACAAATAGCAAGTGGCACTACATAGCAATAGAACCCACCCAGGCCGATGGTCGTCAGCGATATGAAGCAGTAGTAGAAGGCGTCCTGAACGCTTCGCTCGGGGGGCTTGTTCCAATTGCCCCTCACAGACACTCACTATTGCTTCCACCCACCAGATAGTTCCACTCGGGCTCTATGGAGGTGAAGATGGCTGCAGGTAGGGCGAAGACGAAGACCAGGAGGAGGGAGAGCACCAGCGTCAGATGGAAGAGCTGGATCTGCGTCACGGAGAAGAGATGGCCCATGGCGGCGTTCAGTCGGCGACGGATCCACTGCGAGGGAATGCGCATGCGCTCCACCAGCGCCGTCAGCAGCGCCAGCGTCATTGGGATGCCTGACGGAAGAGACAGTGGCAATCTCAGCAGGATGGACTTTGACTACTCTCGCTTTTGTTAGTACTGCGGTCGTGGCAAGTTGCGAAAGAGGCCCGCTATCGCTATGTATGCGCATTAGGTACGGACAAGCATGCCGCATCATACAGTATCTGGTGTGGGACGCTGGCAGAGAAATTGAACTACTTTCGATTGCAACAGGAACTGTTCAATGAGAAACAAGTATTCTCTGTAACGCTTTTCGCTCACCCATGACGCAGTAGAGAATGGTGAACGCTTTGCCAGCATGGGTGACGGGCGAGACGTGGCCATAGCCTGACACAATGAGGTGGAACGCCGAATGGATTTGCTGAGACCATGTCTCAATTATGTTGTATGAACAAATTTTTTAGTCAACGACACTTGTAACATCCCTAACTACAGTAACGCACGTTCGCCACCCACCGACGGTGCTGATGAGCGTGCCGGAGAAGAAGAAGGCCTGTCCGAAGCTCCAGTTGGGCTCGGCCGAGACGTTTTTGAGGGCGGAAATGCCTCTGTTGGTCGCCTGGGATACCCTGTCGATCAGGGCCTCAAGATCCTCCGCTGAAGCACATACGTACGGTACACTGTAGAAGCACGCAGTCTGCGCAATATTCCCTAGTTTTCGAAGTAAACCCCCCCCCCCCCCCCTCCCCAGACTCTACTGAATGACATACCGATCTACACGACTACATAGTACATAGTCGCGCCTCACGTTTCAACTTGTGCCGCTCGCGAAACGCGTCCAGAAACTGGCGCAAATCGTTTCGAATCTCCCGCTCGCTGTCCGTTTCCAGAAGCTGGAAGATGACGGCGCCCCCCAGTACGTACACCGACAAGACGGCAGCGTAGCACACGAGGTTGACGTGATTGCGGTTGTTTTGCAGGAACACCAAGAGATACGACCACATCGCAAATCCCAGCAAGTTAACATAAGAAACAGTGTGGAATGGCGTCGCTTCAGCGGGACTGAAGCTTCCTCATTTGAGGCCCATTGTCAATCTACAGCGGCGCCTGCAGGGGGAACAATACTGTGAGATGCTAGGTACAGCTCAGCGGTCAGCTCTGTCATTCGATGAGAGACAGACAGCATAGGCTGATGCGAGCAGTGCCGCGGCGGAAGGCAAACGACAATGGTGATGCGCCGCACGTGCGCCATCAATTCAGGACCCGAGCGCACTGCGCCGCTGAAAGCGGCAGCCACGAGCACTGAAACCGTAAAGGGCGCACGTCAAGCAGTACCGCGCTCTGTCGCCGCTCTGTCTAGGCTGGCAGCTGTGGATTAGACGATCCGTCAATTCAGAGAAGCGCAGTGTACATGTAGCTTGCGAATCGCGCCATTCGTTGATCATTGACTTGCGCGAATAACTCTACAATGACAGGACAGCTAAAGGCTTGATGCAATCGGGACTTCTGATAGGCTCACTGTCTCTCGAGGAAGATTGCAGCTTGGCCTGGCGGCGTTACCGTCATGCGAAGGAACGTAGGTAGTTGCTACTAAGTACCTATGTAGGCTACATGAGATGAGCCCCCTCCCCGCCACCCCCCCCCCCCCCCCCGCCTTTCACGCCTTCGCACCCACCCTCGATGTCTCTGTACTTGTTGAGGAACCAGAACTTGATGTCGCGCGTGTGCGTCACCAGGTCCTGTTCTGGTTGGCTCTCGATTCCGCAGAAGATCAGCGCCCCCAAGGCCAGGTAGACGGCGAACAGCAGGAAGCCCATCCCAAGGCGCATGGCTGCAGTGCGAGGCACCATGCGTCACAGAGTACTGTTCGCTTGTTGGTTCTGTAGTAGTAGTAGTAGTAGTCTTACGTAGTTGATGAAGAGGACCTCGGTGGACTGGGATTCTACGACAATAGAAAGGGGAGCATTCTTGTATGTAGCGATGACGAGATGCCAGTATGGCGGCGAAGCAACGACCGCTAATGAATAATTTCACGTGGCAAGGAGCCATTCTTTTGTGGGTGTCCGACAATGCCAAGGATTACTCATGCTCTACCGCCCCAGCATTCGGGCAAGTGGCGACACACCGCAGCAACCCTCGTAAGTCGACAATATGAATTTACTGGAGTCACGAAACATCTCTGTCAAGCAACGTGCACAACTTCATTCATACACAAGTACAAGTGGTTTATGCACATAGGTAAACGAAGAACACCGTTCAGTCACTATTGTAGGACCGGAGTTAGTTGTAATCCTCGGTGCACATGTACCTGTGGAGGTCCTTCTCAGCGGGGCGTCCGACAGCTCGTCTATCACGTGGGCCGTCCGCCTCTGCAGGCCGCCAGTCAACAACTGAAGGCCCATCTTGCAGGGGGGGGGGGGGGGAGGGGAGAGGCAGGGAGAATCAAAGACGGCTTGGATCGGATGAAAAATTGCCACTCGACGCGAATCAAAGCGGCCGAGCAGTATTGGAGCAGCGAGAGAACGAAGTCGTTAAAAGGGGGAGAAGGAGGAGGGTTGGCCGCTTATTAGAAAGGGGGGCGCGCTTGTTGATTCTGCCGCCGTCGCCGCCGTTTGCCCAATTTCATCTTCGCGTCGTCGTCGTCTCCAGGCGAAGGTCTCGCAGGAAGCGCCGTCCGCCGACGACAGAAGGAGAAGCAGCGCCGTCACGGAAACTCGAATCGGCCCACCCGTCTAGGCGGATTAATGCGATTCCACTTTTTACGGCCGAGTAGACCTGGCATGAAAGGGAAATTTGGAGGCCGCCTTTCCTCGTATGGCGGGCTTCATTCAGGTCGAGTTTTCGCTTCGTACACGCTTAGGCGCTGGCCGGCGCCTTTGTTTTTGTCGGCTTTGAAGACTCTACAAATCCCTGTGGCAATTTCCCGCGCGCGCGCGGTATTCCGAGGACAATCAACGCCGACCGGCGGCCTCGCCTCTCTCTCTGTCAGGCTCCTCCTCTTCTCCGCCCACGCCACTTCATCAGTGGATGTGTGTGCGTCGGGCGCGGGAGAACTCACACACACCACCCTGAGAATCCCGCGTCCGCCCCAACAGACGAAGTGTGATAGCGGCGCCGCTTCACGCGAAAGCAACAGAAACCAACCAACTCCTAAGAATGGGGGGGGGGGCAGTCTCGGCTATTTGAAGCCGAAAGGATCGATGGTGGCGTGCGCGGTAAAGAGAGGGGCCGAACAAAGACGTCTCAGACGTCTTGGAGGCGCCGCGAGACAAGCTCCGATAAGGGCCGCCTTGAAGGCGCTGTTTCCATCTTCTTCTCTCTCCCCCTCTTCCGGAAGGAGGAGAAGACAACGGCGCCAACTGAACGCATAATTCGAATTATCTATCTCCGGTTCGACCCTCCCATTCCCCCGCCCCGCCCCTTCAAGCTCTGTTCCTGTGCTGTGCATAGTCAGAGAAATCTGCAAGTTGGGGAATGGGAGAGCTAACATTGGGAAAGGTAACGTTGAAAGACTTCTGTCGTAAAAGACACCCGTGAGTGACACATACAGGCACACCTCACAACCAGTGTCTACTTACATTTATCGCGACGCAAGCAAATTGGCGGTGCAGGGTTAGATGATGGGCACCACGGGAACGTGGCATGCTTTAAGAAGAATCGAACACCAGTCACCAATTGGCCACCCTGTGTTGAGTCGACCAAGGAGAAAGCTAGGCACTAAGCAGGATAGGCGGGTGGGTTTCACCTGACAGCTAACCAGGAGAACAACGCATATGCACGGACTTTTACAGTGTGTCTGTTGGTTAGTGTAGCGTAAAGATCCAGCGTCCGTGACTTCGCCAGGTTGCCCTTACAACCACCAACCGGCTTCCAATTCAGCGGGTGAAACACAGACAGACTTCTGCCCCTTCAGTTCTATCCATGCACGAACAAAGCACGTGAGGTTAACTCGCTGAGTAGCGTTCCGCGAAAAAGCGTTCCTCCAGCGTTCCCCAGACTGGCCGCCAAAAAGTTTGGCTGCCAGAAAAAAAGCGTTCCTCACTTTGGCAGCCAAACGTGCAGACAAGCACATTTTTGACGGCCCAAATGGCGCCGATTTTGGCCGCCAAACGCCGGGGAACGCTTTTTTTGGCAGCTAAACTTTTTGGCAGCCAAAGCGCCTCGGAACGCTTTTTCAAAAGCGTTCCCAAAACGTCGTCTTGTGGCGGAACACTACTCAGCGAGTTACGAGCTCTAGGATTGACTAGCGTGAGGATTGACACCATCCAAAACGAGAACTCGAATCCAGCAAAATCGCTTTCCGAGCGACCCTATACAAGCAGCGCCTACTTTCACTTCGCCACAGAAACATCCTCTGCGGGTTTCGCTTCTGCAGCTGCTTCTGTCATCCTTTGAGCTTTCCCTAGGTGTGCAGAGGGCTTCTGAGCACCAGCGGGTGTGGGCGCAGAGGTTCCCAGTTGTGCCACGGCCTCGTCAGCGGCTCTGGCAAAGGCTCCGCCTCCTCCAGTAGTCTCCTCGTGGGACCGACTATGGTCGTCGCCACCTGAAGCAGCGGCAGCTGGAGGCTGCACTGGTCCATGGGTTGCGTCCACTCTGAGTCGGCTGGTGCTCCCATTGGGGTGGACGCGCACCAGCGCCGTACCTCTGCTTCTGGCGTCCCCCTTGAGCCTCTCCAGAAGGCGTCTGTCCGTTGCGACGACGGCGTCAGTTGAGCTGGCCGAAGCATCTGAGGAGCTGCCCATGGAACGCCTCAGCAGTCCCAGAGGTCCAGAGCCCCGAGAGCCCTTCATCTCCTGCAGAATGGCCGATTGGCGCTCGCAGACCCCCACCAGAGACTCGACCTTCTTCTCCAGACCGTCTATCCTCTCGTAGAGGGCGTCCTCCTTCGCCTGCGTCTTGGCCGCGCTCCTGGGAAGAGAGAAAGCTACATGTGAAGTCCAAGAAGGAGATTAGCCGTGTGAACAACAGTCAACGTCAAGAGGCCAAGAGCACTCAGTCGCTCACTTGCGCGTTTGAAGGGCTCAATTGTATTCCATTCCAGTCTTTCAATCAAGCTGAAGCTCCTCAATTACTTTTCAATGAGACCACGCCTCAACGCGCGATCGTAACCATGCACGATAGTAGCATTGCATTACTCCAACGCGCCGCCACCTGCTCATCTCGAAGAGTAGGGCGCCCACGGCCACGCTGAAGACCATGAACTCGCCCAGGATCTCGGCGCCCAACTCCACGGCCATCTGCTCGTTGAGTGGGGCCACGTGGACGGGCTTCCCCAGGCCCAGCAGCAGCATCTTCAGCGTCGTCTCCGACCAGTGGTAGACTAAACGAAGAAGGCCCACTCTGTCGAATTTTACAATGACAGCAGACAGAGAGTCACCACAGAGCCTAGCGTGGAGTACAGACGTTGGGCGGTGGGCAGGCAGGCGTAGCGCCGAAAGAGGTGGCTCCTCTTGGCCGACTGCTTCAGCATGTTGGCCACCGGCTTGCTCACCTGCTTGATCATCAGCGTGCCCAACTTGGCCAGAGGGAAGGGCGGCATAATTCCTTCGCTTGTGTACTTTAACTTGAACTACGGTGCTTCCGCTAACACACGTCACATATTACGGGGGGGGGAGGGCCAAGCGTGACCGGCACTTGGAGGATCTACCACCGGTCTAGCAAGACACGTTTATTCATCCTGACGAAACCGCTACACTCTTCGCCGTCATTGTCATTGGGGCTTCTGCTGTTCTGTCAATGCGTTTTGTCGCACCCCATGGCTTAGCGGCGCCCACTTCCATCCATCTTGGCATTTTCTATACTGAGACGGCAGAGACGGCACTAAACCGAGACGGCACTACTGTAACTCAAATTAGAACTGCAACGCGCCTGCTCTCTAATGGCAGTGACTAAAAACCGAACAGCCGAACAGGAGCCGAACAACCGAACAGCCGAACAGTTATCGTAATCCACCGAATTGACAACAAAATCTAGCTTTGAAATTCTCTGTAAAATTCGCACACACCGATATTTTTGTGCTGCGCCGAGTGCATAGAAACGATTTTGCATGTCACTTGTCCTCATAAATTGAAACTAAATACAAATTTAATTTTTTGTGAGCTGCACCACGTCCAACTCCTTCACCAATTAAAATTCGTGTAACGCCACCGTTATTGCTTTGTGGAAAGTCGATGCCAGTCGGTTTTGTGTTGCAGCAGGGCGTCCTTTCTTCAGAGTCATCGTCAAATTCCATGCAATATGAATTTTACTCGATGGAATTTGTTAACTTTTTCTTCCACAAACTGTTAACTGACTTGTGGTGCTTGGGATTGGCTTTGTGAGTACATAGCTTCTGAAGCGTCAACTATACAACCACTGTTTTGCGAAACAAATCAGCAACTAACCCTGTGTCCACCTATGTCTTGCAATAGATTTGAGCTTTAAAGAACAATTTTTTACAAAATTTCAGGTATACGTGAACTTAGATTGCTTTGAGAGCAAGTGCCAACGACTATTATAGCTGCGCGACGTCAAAAATTGCACAAAACGGCCTTTTCAGATAATTCGACGGATTACGGTAACTGTCCGGCTGTTCGGTTGTTCGGCTCCTGTTCGGCTGTTCGGTTTTTAGTCACTGCCTCTCTAATGCAAGATGACAGACATGGCAGAATACTGAAACGGCTAGAAAAAAATGCTAAATTGCGCTCGACGCCTCGTAGAGCATTGGAGCAAAAACTTTAATGAAATTAAGCGAGTTCTACCGGAACAGAGTTTTCGAAATTGAGTTTTCCATTGTTTCGGGGGTTTTCGACAAAGCTGAACACTAATCTGTTGTTTGTTTTGCGATTTGGAGCACCTATAGCCCAGTTTCAAATTTAGTTACAGTTCCAGTTACAAATTTGGCCAGTTACAAATTGGGTACCAGGGTCGAAATTTTATAATTGAGTTTACCATTGTTTCTGCCAATTCTGATGTCACAGAACATGAATCCGGCACTTTTTTGCGATTTGCGCTGACACTTAGCCTGATTTTGCAACACTTGTTGAGGTTTCCTGTGCCCCCTTCTGCTAAGGCAATCATGTGGAATGCTCATCTGACACTCATGAGTGTCCTCATGAGTGCCTTCGGCACTATTCTAGAGCATTTTTGTAACAGACTAGTTGAACGCTGAAGGGGACCTTCAGGGTGGCACTCCGCTTGTTTCGAAGCAAAGCAGACTGTTCGCGTCTCACTACTCGGTGCTAATCCTTCACGGAAACGCCAGACTCGTGTTCAGTGTCACCGACAATGTTCGAACAAGTTTGGACGTGTTTGGATGTGTTGGACAAACATGATTGGACAAGTTTGAATATGATTGGACAAGTTTGGGCATATTTGGGGCGTGTTCTGATGCCCAAAGCAGGCTAAATGAAACTCAAAACGCAAAACAAACGCCGGATTCGTGTTCTGCGGTGTCAGAAAGTCCAGAAACAACTGTCAACTCAATTTTGAAATTTCGACCACGGGACCCAATTTTTGGCCGGCCGGGTTACGAAATCAGCATAGAGGCGTAAAAAATCGCAAAACAAGCACCGGATTCGTGCTCAGCGTTGTCGAAAACCCCCGAACACACTTTATACTCAATTTCGAAAATTTGACCCCGGGATTCAAAAATTCGGCGCGGCTGGGATACGGTACCTAAAAATGGTCAAGACACTTCGTCTACACCAACTTTTGACGTAGAACACGGTGCGATTATCTATTTACCGCTAAAGGAACGCTTTCCAAGCGAAATCTCCACCCAAAGTCGAAAATCCTAAATTTCCGCTCGAGACCCGGCACTTTTGGCACAGCGTATCTGAAGAACGGCACAAGCAATCTTGGCGGTTTTGATCTCGAATGAAAGGTAATATAGTGTTCTCGGACAAGTTAAAACTTGGCGAGGATCCACCGTCGCAAACTCGAGTTACGATTTTTTAAAGGTTAAAAAAACTTTTGAAAATTCAAATTTGCTACCGTACTCCCGTGTCGGACCACCTAGGGAGTCCGTTCCGGCGGTGTTGCCTAGAGGATCTAAAGGCCTACAACATATCGAAAAATCATCAAAATCGACCCACTTTTGCGAAAGTTATCGGCTATTGTTTTTTTTACTTAGTAAAAATTTGAATTTTCGAATTTTCGAAAAATTTTTCCACCACCGGAATTTTCTAGTTTCTTGTCCACGCAGCGCGTCGACTCAACCTATCTAACGCAAAAAACCGCTTGGCGATCCGATTTGTGTAGCGCGAGAAAGCTTGGTAAGATGATTCTGTTCAATCGGACGCCCCCTATAGCACTCCTGCTTTTGCAAAGCGGAGTGCCAAAAAGGCTGAAATCGGCAAAATTTTCGCCTGCGGCACTATTTTGTGGCAGTTATGTAACAAACGCAAAAATCGGCAAACATTTTCGCGTGCGGCGCTTTTTCTAAGCAGTTTCGCAGCTTTGAGCGTAAAATTGTCTAAAAATTTCGCCAGCGGCGCAAATTTTTCGACGTACTTGTTTATAGCACCTCGAACCCCCCCCCCGTGTGGCCTAAAAAATTCCGCCTCCTCCCCCTGTTTTTCCAAATCCTGATCCGCCACAACAGGCCTGAGCAGGAGGTGAAGTAGATGGAGAAGCGCTCTGGTTTTTTGCGTAAATTACGCCTTGCGCCCAAAATTTCAAGAATACGCCTAGAAATTTTGTCCAAGCGTCAACTTTTCCTCCTAGAAATTTAGCTGTGGAAGTCTACTGTAAAAGACTTTTTTGATAGATGGAACCTATTTTGCAAAAACATCGCCTGCGACGCTATTTTGAACGATTTTAGCCCATTTGAGACTCAAAATTAGGCTTGCTGATTACACCTGCATTTTTTTGTTAGTATACACCATACACCATCTTAGACGAATAAAAACCCTGTAAGTGCTCACTAAACTTTTTCTTTACTCCAGGGTCGAAAATTGGGATTCTCGTGCTTCGGCACATGTTGCGCTCGAGTGCGTTGCCGAATCTCTCCAAGAGTGACAACCTGCAAACGGTTCTACCCCTAAATTTGGTATAGAACAGTGTTTTTGAATAATTTTCAGAGCTACAGTATCTCAGTCAGCGCGCCAACTAATTGACTGTCGAGCGTCGTTTAGTATTCGCGGCAGTTTGCGTACCGCCTAGCGCAAATTGTAATATTACCGCCTTATTTGAACCGACGCGGCTACTGTATGATTTGACGCGGATGCCGTCTCGGTTTAGTGCCGTCTCTGCCACCTCAGTATAGAAAATGCCCCATCTTCGATAATCGCAGACGCAGGGATGTAAACTGCGGAGCCCTATCGATAAAAGCGCCCTGCGTGCACAATTTACAGTTCCGAGTGGGTGGCTAAACATAAGCAGTAAATTCCGAACCAACAGCATCGGCTACCTGTATGCTCGACTGCGCGCAATGACAAGTCACAAAAGAGCGGTGAAATGACCGTGGACATCACCCCCGACGATTACATCATTTATGTACGTACACAGAACACGAAAACTTCTTCCATAGGATACTCAAGCTCGTTCAAGTCATACTGAGGCGATTGTGGCGAGTTCGAATGTGTCGACGCGCTCTGACCGCGTTCCACTAGCTTGGCTAGTGACTATTCTGGTTGCAGGTCCTTCCCCTCCCTCCTCCGCCTCCTCCTGCCGCTCGTCTTCCACCATGCTCAGACGCGAGATCGCCTTGGTGCGTCTCTCGTCGCTGAAAGGGACTGCCACCGTTTATCGCGCTCCTCTGAAGTCAGTCACCCTCCCTCACGCTCGAAGCTCGACCAACCAACCCCATGTTGGTCTTTGTGGTGGGCGAGGCGCTTCTCCTCTTTCCACGGCCACTGTCGCTTCTCTCCCAGCCGAGGATCTCCTGGAGCTGTGTCCTGAAGCGACTGGAGCACCTCCAGTAGAGCAGGGGTCCCAGGGCCGAGTTGAGAGCGACCAAAGCGTTGTTGAGAGTGTTCAAGAGCTTGCCGTGGGGCGTGACGAACAGCTCGGGAAGGTAGAGCTCCACCAGGCTCAGGGCGCAGGAGCCCGAGTAGCAGAGGAGGAACACTGGAAGGCCAACGACAGTACTCCCACATGCAATCACTGACATGTATGAATTCAGATCCTTGCACCGAGCACGACGTGGAGCATGACGGCGGAGGCGCCTCGGCCCGGGTCCCTCTTTCGAGTGCTGCGAAGCGTGCCGCTCGACTTGCCGGCCTTTCTCGTTGCTAGCAACACCTGAATTTTACGCTCGTCATAACCAAATCGTCACTCACGAGCGATAACAGCTCGACAGGCGTTCAGTCACCATCACGGCTACGCCTTCAGCCGACTGTGCAACAACAAGCGCTGGCGACTACAGTGCCACACCGACATTCGATAGCCGCCACAACGGTCACTATAATGTCTAATGTGCCGGTACCTTGTAGCTGAGAAAGGAGAGCGTGGCCAGCGGCAGCAGAAAGGTGGTGGCTACGGATCCCACGGTGACGTACCACAGCACGTACAGGTCGCTGGCGCGCAGATCCAGATCTAGCATGCTGTTGTCAGGATTCAACTTGTACTCCCAGAAGCGAACGACGTTGTACAGCACGGACTCGGCCACCACAGCTACCGAGAGGAGCGCGGCCCTCTTCCTGAAGTCATTGCGTCATTGGAGTGGCAATTTGTGCACTATTGAAAGGCGGCTTAAAACAGACTACACAGCTGGTAAACGAGCTAGACGTCTGTCAACCAATGCACCGAACTTCCAGCTGTTTGGTAAGGCCCTTCTCGAACCACGGATGGTTCGCTGTTTGGACAAAGGACGCATTAGGCTCTAGTCTTGCTTTGAGTACGGTACATACTTTACCCCATCGAGCAATGTGAACCTAAGTGTGCTTCTCCTGTTGCTCGCACCTCGTGCAGAAGATGTGCACCTTGAAGGGGTGGCAGACGGCCAGCCACCTCTCAAACGCCACCCCAACCAGTAGTCCAATGCTCGTGCACTGGAACATCACACTGATTGGATAGAGTGTCAAGACAAGGGGGCCCATCGTCAGCCCTATTACGTAGACCGGTATGGCTAGGGCCAGTAGAAAGCAGTCGGTCAGACACAGGAAGGCCAGAAGCAGGTTGATGGAGCTGAAAATGTGGTACTTACATACTTCATACTTGAGTGAACACCTAGTCGATCGAACACGAACGAGTACCGTAATCGAATGTTGGCGCTACTCAGTTTTAACTACGGTAAGCCTCGTGAAGTGCGCAGAATGGAACCGATAACGTGCTACATATGTACCTGGTTCTCATCCTCTTCTGAAAGAACACGAAGCAGGACACCGCGTTGCTGACGCTCCCCACAATGCACAAGGCGGTCAGAGCCAGCAGAGCCAGAGAATTGGCAACGACGAAATAACTTGCGGCCCAGGTTTCCTCAGTCTTGGTCGTGTTTGAGTGATTCGAAGTCCCCATGTTAGATAGTAACGCTTGTCGGCGCTCAAAGCAAAGTGAATGGTGTACACCGCTTCTAAAGCGAGTGGAGTGCAACGCTATCGGCGCTACGGCGGTCAGTATTCAGAGGCGCCAAACCGAGATGATTTGCCGGGCTGTCTGTCGCCCGGAGTTTGACATCAACCCCAATCAAGGCACCTGGACGTCAATGGCGCTAGGTACATACCATACGCTCGGGCGTGACTGACACGGTGTCAGGTCGACTGACTTGCACCATGGAAACCATGCGCTGTTTGCTGCACTGCGCGCACACTGTAGGTGGTTATTATTACCTAGTATCATCAGCATGGGAAGCCTGCCTAGTCTCAAATGAAAGGGGCAGAAGCCTGCCTCAACACAATGAGAACAAGACTTGCTAATCTATCTATTGTCTATCTTTTGTAAATTAGGCGGCACCGAGTCACTTGCTGCGTTAACTCTATCATCTGCCGCAAGACGAAAGTACCTGAAGCCTAATTACCTATAAGTAAGTATGGCGCTGGCTAGCTGTTCTCCTGCTAGCAGCACGCACGGACATCGACAAAAGACGTGACACGTAGGTATGGATCATGATCCACGGTACACCAGCTTCGATTCTACAAAAATTGCACGCACCATTTTACATTGCATTGCGGGGTAGGTTTTTAACACAAGTTTAGCAGGTCCAGGCACGGATTTAGGATTTTTTTTGTAGGGGGGGGGGGCCAAATGTATATGTTGCAGGCCATGGCCGTCTTCAGGCCATCGCCGTCTAGACGGCTTTGGCCTGGTCGATCAGGCCGTGGCCGTCTAGACGGCGTTGGCCTGATGCGTCAAGCCATGGCCGTCTTCCGCTCGAAAAGACGGCCGTGGCCTGATGGACTAGGCCGTAGCCGTCTTTAAGAGTGTCAGCTGTTGCAAGCGCTTGCAGGGAAGGGGCACAGCAGGCCTAAGCAGGAGGTGAAGTAGATGGAGGAGTGTTTATTCCACTTGCAGTTTGCACTAAAACTCGGCCGGCGTCGCGCCTGGCGGGTCTCAACTGAGGCTTAGCGCGACCACCAACTTCAGGGCGCGCTCCGCGCGCCCTGAAGTCGGTCACCGGTCGCGTTAAGCCTAAGTTTCGACCCGCCAGACTGCGACGCCGACTGACCCTTGTGCATTGTGGGCGCAGGGCGAGCCTAAGCATAGCCTAAACTGGAAGGAATACACTATGTCGGAAACTAACAGAGAAAGGAAAAGACGGCCATGGCCTGGCGCAGCAGGCCGTGGCCGTCTAGACGGCTGTAGCCTGACGCATCAGGCCACGGCCGTCTTCTGCTCGAAAAGACGGCCACGGCCTGATCGACCAGGCCAAAGCCGTCTAGACGGCGATGGCCTGAAGACGGCCATGGCCTGTGACATATACACTTTGAGATTTTCTCTTAAATAGTGCCGCAGGCAAAAATTTTGCCATTTATAAGTGCCACAAGCAAAAAATCTGCCATTTCTAGGCAATTAGGATTCGATAACCTATAACCTATAACCTATAACCTGTAACCTAAACAATTCGATAACCTTGGTCTCAAAATGCGCAGGAATGCTTGAAAAGCATTGTAGATGCATTCTCTGTGGTCGCAGAGCATGCCGCTTCAAGATCCGGTAGGAAAATTGTCCAAAAAGGCCACCTTTGAAGTTTTATCGTGAAATTCCAAAGAAGAACCCTCTCGTTATCGAATGCCCCTACCTCCTCGTGCCGAGAGTGGGTAATTTACGCGCCTGCACAATCTTCTAAGCCGACCGTTTCTCGAGCTTCAAAGCACCTACGGCGACGAAAACTGGACAAACTGTGTAGAATTCTATGGAAAACAAGGCTCGTCGAGAATCCGGACAGTTTTTTCGCCGCGCCTCAGCGCGGCGAGGTGTATATATACGGATGACAATGTGTGTGTGTGTGTCTGTCTGTCTGTGTGTGTGTGTGTGTGTGTTTCCGTCGCACCGAAGTAAAGTCAGTGGCATATGTGGTCAAGTAGAGTCGATGTCGCTGAGTACGGATCCGATGTCCGTTTCTGTTGCTAATTTCGCATTTTCGAGATATTCGCAATTAAAATTCGAAAATGTCGAAAATCGACTTTTTTGTCTGATGCGCGCTAGCCGCGAAATTTCTTCAGAAATGGAAGGAGCATGGACCGCGGATAATTTGTAACACAAAAGAAATTTTTTGCAAATGTGGAATTTAATAGAAATACACGATTATTTGTCAAAATTGCATAAATTGACTAAAATACAACGTCATTTATTGACGAATGTGAATGCAGAAATGGAAAGGTCCTATGCCAATAAGGATTTGTCACATAGTTTGGCACTTTTTAAAAATTGCAATTTCGAGATATTTTCAATCAAAATATGAAAATGTCGAAAATCGACTTTTTCACCTGATGATATAGCGGCGAAATTTCTTCAGAAATGGAAAGAGTATAGACTGCGGTTGATTTGTAACGCAAGAGAAATTTTTTGCAAATATGGAACTTAATAGAAATACGTGACTATTTTTCAAAATTCCATAAATCAACAAAATAGAACGTCGTTTTTTTGACGAATTTGAACGCAGAAATGGTAAGGCCGTATGCCAATAAGAATTTGTGACATGGTTTACACTTTTAATAAAATCCAATTTCGAGATACTTAGAGTTAATATTAAAAAAAATGTCAAAATCGACATTTTCGTCTGATGGTCAGAACAGCTGTTTATTGATGAATGTGCACTCGGAAACAGAAATGCGTACGCTGAACACAGGAATTCGCTCGCACCAAACTGTTGGCAAGTTTTTTTGTTGGATGTGACGCTTTCACACAGGTAGGAAACATCAGATAAACGGCGTCGTATCATGCCGATAACATATAGCGAACGCGGCGATATCACTGAGCTTCAGATCAGCTGTACAGACAACCGTATCGTGGGGATAGCTGCACTTGGCATTAAGGTACACATTCTCAAGACACTTTCTCCAGATGCGGCTAACGATGTGTACAAAGTTCACTATACTGTTCACCAAAATTTGACAGGCACAAAGTATAGGTTGAACTTTTTACACACACAGCTTGTTGGCACTCCGCTCTGCAAAAGCAGAAGTGCTATAGGGGGCGTCAGATTGAACAGAATCATCTTAACAGTTTTTCTCGCGCTACACAAATCGGATCGCCAAGCGGTTTTTTGCGTTAGATAGGTTGAGTCGACGCGCAGCCTGGACAAGAAACTAGAAAATTCCGGTAGTGGAAGAATTTTGCGAAAATTCAAAAATTCAAACTTTTACTAAGTGAATAAAAAAACATCAGGGCATAACTCTCGTAAAAGCGGGCCGATTTTGATGATTTTTGGACATGTTGTAGACCCTTGGATGCTGATCTGGGGAAAATCGGACGGGCTCCCTAGGTGGTCCGGCGCGGGAGTACGGTAGAATATTTGAATTTTCAAAAATGTTTCCGACCTTTAAAAAATCAGAACTCGAGTTTGCGAAGGCGGATCCTCGTCAACTAAATTTTCAGTTTCCCGCATCTATATTACCTTTCGTTTGAGACCAAAACCGCCGAGATCTGTCGCGCCGTTCGTGAGCTACGCGGTCACAACTGTGCCGGGTCCCGAGCGGAAAATTTGGATTTTCGACGTTGAGTGGATTTTTGGGCTGGAAAGCGTGCCGTTAGCCGCAAATTGACCATTGCAACGTGTTCCACGTCAAAAGTTGGTCTAGAGGAAGTGTCTTGACCACTTTGAGATACCGTACCCCGACCGCGTCAAATTTTTTTCGCCGCCCCCCAGGGCGGCGAGTATATATACGGACGCTAATGTCTGTTTGTGTGTCGGTGTGTCCGTGTGTCCGTGTGTCCGTGTGTGTGTCCGGAACAACTAGACATGACGGTTAGTGCCACCCGATGGAGTCGAATGCGCTGAGTAACGGGCCGTTGTCCGTTTCTGTTGCTAATTTCCCTATTTCGAGATATTTATAATTAAAATACGAAAATGTCAAAAATGACACTTTTATTTACAAGTCGTAGCGGCAAAGTTTTTGCTGAAATGGCAAGGGCACAAGACGCAATGAATTTGTGACATAGTTTCGGATTTTGGAATTCACCAAATTAGGGATATTTTCAAGGTTTTTGTCAAAATTCCCAAATTTCGACAAATTCAAACAGCTTATATTTTAAGACTTCTTTGCACCGATGTATCGAGCATAGTCTGTCAAGTATTTGGCAAATAGTTTCAGCGAATATAATTAACGAAATTTAGGATATTTTTAAGGATTTTGTTAAAATTCCCAAATTTCGACAATTTCAAACAGCTTAAATTTCAAAATTTCTTTTCACGGATGTGTCGAGCATAGTCTGCCAAGTATTTATCAAATAGTTTCAGATTTTATAATTCACGAAATTAGGGATATTTTCAAGGTTTTTGTCAAAATTCCCAAATTTCGACAAATTCAAACAGCTTTTATTTCAAAACTTCTTTGCGCCGATGTATCGAGCATAGTCTGCCAAGTATTTAGCAAATAGTTTCAGCGAATATAATTAACGAAATTTAGGATATTTTTAAGGATTTTGTTAAAATCCCCAAATTTCGACAATTTCAAACAGCTTAAATTTCAAAATTTCTTTTCGCGGATGTGTCGAGCATAGTCTGCCAAGTATTTATCAAATAGTTTCAAATTTTATAATTCACGAAATTAGGGATATTTTCAAGGTTTATGTCAAATTACCAAATTTCGACAAATTCAAACAGCTTATATTTCAAAACTTCTTTGCACCGATGTTTCGAGCATAGTCTGCCAAGTATTTAGCTAATAATTTCAGCGAATATAATTAACGAAATTTAGGATATTTTTAAGGATTTTGTTAAAATCCCCAAATTTCGACAATTTCAAACAGCTTAAATTTCAAAATTTCTTTACATGGTTGTGTCGGGCATAGTCTACCAAGTATTTAGCAAATAGTTTCAGATTTTATAATTAACGAATTTAGGGATATTTTCAAGGTTTTTGTCAAAATTGCAAAGTAGCGTAAATTTCTAAATGCCTTGACATGGTTGTGTCGGGCATTGTCTGCCAAAGTTAGCAAAGAGTTCTAGATTTTATAATCAACGAATTTGGGTATATTGTCAAGTTTTTTGATAAAATTCCCAAATTTTTGACAATTTCAAATAGCTTAAATTTCAAAATGTCTTGGCATGGTTGTGTCGGGTATTGTCCGCCGAATAGTTCTAGATTTTATAATTAACGAATTTTGCAACGGTGCCATAACCGTCCGCATTTTTGACCCAAAAGAAAAGGGCGTCGTCCCATTTAGACCCTCTTCATTCCAAAGTGAACCTGCGGCGAACATTCCTGATCCATTTATGGATCAGTACCCACCAGTGTGCCTTATAGGCATCGATTGCCCAAGAATGGCACAAACCTTCTTTGGAAACTCGAGGTAACTGCGGCGAAACTCCCCGAAGAAATGCTCAACTTTATATTCTGACACACTATGGAATACACTCCTCAAATGCACGAAACACTATGCGATGCCAATCAACCATCATCGGGTACCCAGTTTTTACTCTAAGCTTGTATACTCCACGTTTACGTTCGTTAAAAGTTACTTTCAATTTGAATTTCGGCTACGAGAAGTGGCTGTTTGATATTCAATCGACACAAAATGGAGAAACCACTAGCGAATTGCGTTCCTCGTCGCGAAATACCCTAGAATCGCTTTTCAAACAATCTACACTTCGAGTTGCGCCGAAGTAGGGCAACGGTTGGTCGATTTGGACCAAACTTCGCGAATCTTGACCCGAAAAGCGAAAACAACGCCAGATTCGGAATCAGCGACCTCTTAAGCACCGAAATCGACTCTAACATTGATTTCGTCCTCCGGGTCATGATTAAATTTTGGACGTGGCCGGGGTACTGTAGCCGAATTTTAGAATTGATTTCGGATTAGTTTTCAACGGGGAATCACGTGGTGCAGTCCATTTGGCCGTATCCAATCGCAATCGAGCGCTGAAACGGCCGAAAGTCAAAAATTGGCATTTTCGACCCCCGACGGAGACCCGTTGTGACTGCAGAACTCACATTTTCCGCGGCTGATTTTGGCGATTTTAGTCTTAAGCGAAAGAGAACATGTTAATCTTGCCGATTTGAGATATCTGGCCCGATCCAACAAGTCCCTGATTTACTAGGATTTTTTAAAGGCAATGTTTGTCAAAACTACTTTCGGCTACCGTAACCCGAGAACGCGTCGGCCGATTGGCTCAGGATTTTTCCATGTTCGTCTCGTCGAGGGCTACAACATATCCAAAGTGCATCAAAATCGGACCACTATTCCAGAAATTCCTGCTGGGTGAACACCCTCTCAGTAAATTTTCAAATTTTTTAATTTTTTTCGAAATTTTCCCACTACGCGAAAAAATGAAGGTCCGTCCACACCTACTATCCCTCGAGAGCTATCGATTAAAAAAAACCCCGTCCAAATCGGATGAACCACGCGCGAGAAATCTTCGGGCAAATTTGATTGGTAGCAGTAGCAGCAGCTTCACAATTTCTTTACTTCACTAATAGCAAGCTAGTAAGCGTTTTCAAGTGTTTTAACATCATCCGCTGCGCCTCCCAGTGATTCTGACGCTTCACGGTACTTCCCCTTGCTTCATTCTGTTAGGTTATGGATTCTGCAGTTTAGGTTATCGATTATCTTCAATCTACGAATTCCAATTGAGGTTATTGGGTGTTGGGGGTATTCGATAACCTGGTATAACCTACCAGGTTATTACCAGGTTATTTTAAGGTTACAGGTTATCGAATCCTAATTGCCCATTTCTAAGCGCCGCAGGCAAAATTTTTGCCATTTCTAAGCGCCGCAAGCGAAAATTTTGCCATTTCTAAGCGCCGCAGGCGAAAATTTTGCCATTTCTAAGCGCCGCAGGCGAAAATTTTGCCGTTTCCAAGCGCCGCAGGCAAAAATTTTTACATTTGTGGGCCTTTACTCCCATTCTTCAAGGGCCCGCCCAGTACTAGGTACAGTCCGGGCTCTAGGGGGGGGGGGGGGGGGGGGGGCCGGGCCTCCTGGCCCCCCCCCCCCCCCCCCCTGGATCCGTGCCTGAGCAGGTCTGGAATTGCCGGTTGACTCGCTGAACTTCCTTCCACGTAGCTGAACTAAGGAAGTTGTGTATTCCACGTTTCCACCCAAATACCAGGAAGCGCTAGGTAGTGCGCAGCCACAGGACGTCACTCGCTAGCGAGTGTAGTGCCCAACTAAATACCGAGTGGTTCTATTAACCATAATGAGGCAGCGGGATCCGTCCGCACATAATGGTCAGCCCGGCCCACAAGAGGACGCGCAGAAGCAGAACTGATGGACTCTACTTTATCCATATGATGTTTCCTCCAAACGCCCGCTTCATTTCCTGCACTGTTCGCGTTAGCTGCGTTGTGTCGAAGAAGACTGAAAGTGTTGGCTGGAAAGTGGAGATAATGTTGCGCCTTTCCACATGAGCGTACGTTTGCAATCCTGAATGCTTGAATGAAGGCAACCGATGCTGCGATGCTACACTCTTGCGGTGGTCAGTTCACTTGTCGCTTTCTGCTGCCGCCGGCCTCAAAATAACAAGGGAAACGTGCAGGAGACCCTGCAGTGAAGCACTCCGACCAGAACGGGAGAAAGCAGACCGCCACTCACTTATCATGAGAAATAAGGCCGATTTCCGCCCAAAGATTCTCCACAAATTCCGCCGGCGCGCGATTCCCTCCACCTACAAGGACCGGCGCGCAGCAGAACTCCACCGAAATCCTGTAGACCAGGCCGAATTGAGCCCAAAGTGCGCCATTTCGCTTCGACTCAACAAGTAGCCGGCAGCTAAGATTCGGGGCTGCGCCAATCGCAGACTCGCCTTGCCATTTTCGACGGGATAATAGACAATTCATGCGCAATTGCTCACTTTACCACGCCGCCTTTCCACACTGCATTGTCCTTCAATTCAGAAGTTTGAATGCGCGCGCAAGTTTAAGTTGCAAATAGTTTGAGGAGAGTACAGTAAAAGTTGCATTCTAATTTGAATTTCGGCATTAGGAAAGTGGCTGTTTGATGGCAAAATCGACACAAAATGGAGAAACCAATAGCGAATTCGCGTTCCTCGCCGCGAAATACCCTAGAATCGACACTTCAACCGTACAATTACCACAGTTTCAGTTTCGTCAACGTAGGGCTTCGGTAGGTCGAATTTCGGCCAAAACTCGCGAATCTTGATCCGAAACGCCAAAATAACGCCATATTCGGCATCAGCGACCTCGAAAGCACCGGGATCGACTCCAACATTGATTTTGACCGCTCGGGTGGAAATTCGAATTTTGGACGCGGCCGGGGTACGGTAGCCGAAAAAATATTTTTGAAAATCGATTCCGGATCAGTTTTCAATGGGGAATCGCGTGGTGCAGTCCATTTGGCCATAAATCGTCGCAATCGGGCGCTAAAACGGCCGAAAGTCAAAAATTGGAATTTTCGACCCCCGACGGAGACCCGTTGTGACAGCAGAACTCAAGATTTCCTCGGCGGATTTCGGCGATTGTGGTCTTAAACGAAAGAGAAAATGATAATCTTGCCGATTTGAGATAGCTGGCCCGATCCAACAACTCCCTGATTTACTAGGATTTTTTAAAGGCAAATTTTTGTCAAAAAACCGCTTTCGGCTACCGTAACCCGAGAACGCGTCGGCCGATTGGCTCGGGATTTTTTTTCCGCTCTTCGTCTCGTCGAGGGCTATAACATATCCAAAGGGCGTCAAAATCGGGCCACTGTTCCAGAAATTCCAGCTGGGTGAACACCCTCTCAGTAAGTAAATTTTCAAATTTTTGAATTTTTCTCGAAATTTTCCCACTACGCGAAAAAAATGAAGGTCCGTCCACACCTACTATCCCTCGAGAGCTATCGATTAAAAAAAACCCCGTCCAAATCGGATGAACCACGCGCGAGAAATCTTGGGGCAAAAGTTTTGATCGGGAGCAGCTCCACTATAGGGGTGCTTTTTAGCACCCCTTTTGGGGTCGGAGTGCTAAAAATATCTACACGTTTTCACGCTTGCAACCGATCAGATGGCTCATGGTGCGCACGTAGTGGTCGATGGTGTTGGGCGCGGGGTTGCCGCCGTTCGCCTGCATGTGCTGGTCGAACAGTCGCTTCTCCTCCAGCCAGAATTCTCTGATCAGTTCTCTCAGCACCCTTGGGGCGGGCTTTGGGCTCTGCGAGTCTGTCCCGGAGGTTGGCAGCGCAGATTCGAATGGAGTTCTCCAGAGTCTGCATCTCTGTGACAAAGACCTCAAGTCTGGGGTGCTTGCAGGGGAATACCGATCGCAAACCATTATGGAACTCCTCGACGTGATTGGTAGTTCTGGGGCCGTAGTTCTCGTAGTGGTTCCATTTCGGAATCAGTCGCGCACTCAGCCAATGATTCTCAAAATACTCCGCGAACTGTGCTACAGCCAGATTCTTTCGTTGGTTTTTGGCACTCCGCCGCTTGAAAAGCGAAGGAGTGCTATAGGAGCGGTAAAAGCCCACAGTTAACACCTTCGGGGCTAGCGCTCGCTACGAAGCACCTAGGGAGCCAAATTTTTTTTTTTAAAGATAGCTTATGACGACGCGCAGCGTGCTCGGGGGGTGAAAAAATTTCGGCAGTGGAAGAATTTTGCGAAAATTCAAAAATTCAAATTTTCCGGTTCAAATAAAAAAAAATACGCCATAACTTTCGCAAAAGTGGATCGATTTTGATGATTTTTGGATATGTTGTAGGCCTTTGGGTCCTCTAGGCGACATCGCCGGAACGGGCTCCCTAGGTGGTCCGACGCGGGAGTACGGTAGAAAATTCAAAATTTAAAATTTTTTTCCGACCTTTAAAAAATCATAACTCGAGTTTGCGACGGTGGATCCTCGCACACTCTTCTTTCTGACTTAGAGCCTTCTATGACCTTTCGATCAAGACCAAAACCGCCGAGATCGGTCTTGTCGTTCGGGAGATACGAGGTGGCAAAAGTCCCGGGTCCCGAGCGGAAAATCAGGATTTTCGACTTTGAATGGATTTTTGGGCCGGAAAGCGTGCTTTTAGCGGCAAATTGACCATTGCAACGTGTTCAGCGTCAAATGTTGGTCTAGACGAAGTGGCTCGACCATTTTGAGGTATCGCACCCCGGCCGCGCCGAATTTTTGAATCCTGGGGTCAAATTTTCGAAATTGTGTTTTCACTTGTTTCGGGCGTTTCCGACGACGCTGAACACGAATCCGGTGTTTCTTTTGCGATTTTGGACGCCTTTACCCTGCTTTCGACACCCGGCCGGCCAAAAATTGGGTCCCGGGGTCGAGTTTTCAAAAATTGGTTTTCCAGTTGTTTTGGGCTTTCTGACGCTACAGAACACGAATCAGGCGCCTGCTGTGCGATTCGCGGTGTATTTAGCCTGATTTTGGCCGAATACTCACGCTCTGTAAGATTTCGCGAAATTCCGAAAATACTGCCCGCCATTGATTTTGCTGCGCCTACAGTACGCCGTCCATATAAGACGCGCTGAGAAAGGCGTCTACGCACGCGCAATCGACCCGAGTTATAGGGGCATCGTACTGTAGCACCGACGCCGTCCACCCCAGTGGGGGATCCCCCGCTGTGTAGCGTAGATAAGGCGCGCCTGTACAATTGGGGCGCCGCTGGCATTCTACATTGTGAGTGGCTATAGACAGTCAGCGGTCAGTACAGCCTGCTCTCATCGTCGTCAGTACAGCCTGCTCCAACGCGTCACTTGCGCCACATCGGCCTCTAAGTGTATGGCACTGCTTAGGCCCACCCTGGGCTGTAGACCCTAGTTCTACACTGAAGAAATTGGGAACAAACAAATTTAACGGGAATGCAACACTTGTTGGAGTTTCTGTGCCCCCGTCTGCTAAAACAATCACGCGGAGTGCCTATCTGACACTCAAGGAGTGTCACGTATCACTTGTCTCGATTGGCAGGCGCGTAGTGCGGCCGCTGATTGTTGAGGATTTCCCCTTAACAAACCAAGCAACGAACACACTGCGCCCTTTCAAATGACTTGGAATGAATTTTGGTATACAGGTATATATATACATATGTACGTACACACGCACACGCACACACACACATACACACACCAGCGATGTCTTCGACGAGATGCACTGGAAGCATGGCTGTTGAGCCGACCTTTCTGACCCAGTTATATAACTGGTCGTCGGCCTCATCTGTCAACAACTGACAACTGTCGCAATACTTGGTCGATTTTGGTGATTTTTGGATATGTTATAGTCCTCGAGAATATCTACCCCGGAAAAGAAACCTCAGCTTCCTAGGTGGTCCCGCGCGGAAGTTATGGCAAAAAGAAAAAATTTTTTTTTTGAAATTTCGGTGTAAAAAATCGAATTTCCACTTTTGGCCCAGCCGCGTCCAAAATTCGAATTTCCACTCCGGAGGACAAAATCAATGTTGGAGTCGACTCCGGTGTTTTCGAGGTCGCTGATGCGCGAGTTTTTGCCGATTTTCGACCTACCTACCGAAGCTATGCCAATGCGGCGAGGAACGCGAATTCGCTATTGCTTCACTAGCGGGCCCAGGGGGGGGGGGGGGGGGCAGGGGGGCCCTCCGCCCCCCCCTTACGGTCCGACCTTTGAGAAAAAATTTTCGTAAACGACACACGAATAGCAAAAAATTTCGCCTGCGGCGCTATTTTGTAAGAGAATTTGGCATTTAGGGACCAAAAATCGCCAAATTTTCGCCTGCGGCGCTCAATTTAGGCAAATTTTTGTACAGAGAAGGCGAAAAACGTCACTTCCTCCAACGTCCTCCAAAGTTCGTCGGAGGCCGAAAAACCGAGTTTTTGGCAACTTACCAAAAATTGGGTCCCGGACGGAAGTCGAGACCTTCGATGCACACTGCGCATTCACAAGACCTATCGAATAAAAAAAACTCGCCCCGATCGGCCAAGTCTAGACCGACTTATGAGCGTTTGAATTTACACAGAATCCGCACCACCACTATAGCACTCCTCCCTTTGCAGGGGAGGAGTGCCAAAAATTGGACCCCAGGACCTAATTTTTGGCCGGCCGGGTGGGGAAGCAGAGTAAAGGCGTCAAAAATCGCAAAACAAACACCGGATTCGTGTTCAGCGTCGTTGGAAACCCCCGAAACATGTGAGAACACAATTTCGAAAATTTGACCCTGGGATTCAAAAATTCAGCGTGGCCGGGGTACGGTACCACTTCGTCTAGACCAACTTTTTACCCTGAACACGTTGCAGTGGTCAATTTGCCGCTAAACACACGCTTTCTAACCAAAAAATCCACCCAAAGTCGGAAATCCGAATTTTCCGCTCGGGACCCAGCACTTTTGCCACCTCGTATCTCCCGAACGACAAAAGCGATCTCAGCGGTTTTGGTCTCGATCGAAAGGCAATATAAGTGCGCAGGCCGGATCGAAGAGTTTGCGAGAATCCACCGTCGCAAACTTGATTTATGGTTTTTTAAATGTCAGAAAAAAATTAAAATTTTCAATTTTCTACCGTACTCCTGCGTCGGACCACCTATGGCGCCCGTTCCGGCGATGCCGTCTAGAGGACCCAAAGGGCTACAACATATCCAAAAATCACCCAATTCGGTCCACTTTTGCGAAAACTGTGGGGTGGTTTTTTTCTTACTTAGTACAGGGTGGCGCACGTATCTGTTCCCTATTCTATATGTGCATAACTCCGTCATTTCTGAACGAATCTTCTTGATATTTTCACACAATACAGACAAACCTTTAGAATTTTTGGTGTAAAATTTGAATTTTAGAATTTTCGCGAAATTCTTCCACCACCGAAAATTTTTCACCCGCCGAACACGTTGCGCGTCGTCATAAGCTATCTTTTTAAAAAAAATTTGGCACCCTAAGTACTTTCTGGCGAGCGCTAGTTCTGGTTATGTTAACTGTGGGCTTTACCACTCCCATAGCACTCCTTCGCTTTTCAAGCGGCGGAGTGCCAAAAACTGGCAAGTGTAGACCTCCATGTCGTCCATTTTACTTTGTCTGAAGATGGACAAGGGCCGCTCAGCCGCCTGTTCTAGCACAAAGATGGAAGCGTTGCTGTGGCGTGCACACGGCGCCTCGACTGAGACGCCACACACGTTGTTGCGTGGCGAATCCGAATATTTGTAGTCTTTACGAGAAGTGCCTGACTTCCATGAAGAGGGTTACTGTAATATTTGTAACGATCTGCGCGATGGCAGCCGTC
>JASAMZ010006480.1:0-11382 GCA_030248115.1 Linhomoeus sp. GSCO2_2 | reverse complement strand
GTTCTTCGTTCAGTTACGTATTGCCGCTCTGCGATGTAAGACGAGCGAGTTAGAGCCGTTTGTGCTTTTTTTGCATTTTTGAGTTACTGTAACTTGGGAAATTCAAACTTTTGAGTTTTGACGAATGGGAAAACAAATGATCATTTGAGTCGAGAGTTATCCAATAAGCTCAGATCGTCTCCTTGCGATCTCAAGTTTAGCGAGTTAGCTTAACGATCTTAGCGTCAAAATCCCAATAATGGCGTTTTCTTTCGCTTCGCGTGTTTGCGTAATTGAGCAAACCTTTGTAGCCGCACGAAGGAACACGTCGAGAGCTTTCACCTGGCCGCCCAGTTGCCACTCTACGACGTAAGACGAGCGAGTTAGAGCCGTTTTTGCGCTTGAGCATTTTTGAGTTACTGTAAACTTGCGTGAAATTCAAACTTTTGAGTTTTTGTACCAAAGGGAGCAACAAATGATCAGTGAGTCGGGAGCTATCCAAAAGTCGAGATCGTCTCTCTGCGACGCAAGTTGAGCGCGTTAGAGCGATTTTAGCGTCGAACTGGCGAGCAATGGCGTTTTTCGCGGTGCGTGTTTGGTGGAACGCAGAAACCCGAGCCGCATAAAAGAACACTTCGAAGAGCTTTCACCTGACGTGTAGATCGCCGCTCAACGACATAAGACGAGCGAGCTAGAGTCGTTTTGCGCTTTGACCTTCAAATTACTGTAGCGCGCGCAATTTAAACTTTTGAATTTCGAAACCTCTTAGCGGAACGACCAGTGAGTCAAGACCTATCCGTAGAGCCCAAAAACTCCGCTCTACGACTTCTCAACGCCGATATCCTGAGATCGTTACAGTCGGACCCACGCACGCACGCACGCACAGACGTACGCACGCACGCCGAGCTCTCTTAGGTGTCGCCCGCCTGAGGGCGGGCGAAAAAACCCTGTCGCTTAGTGGGCAGGTGAAATTCCGAACTCTGAAAGCATATGATACCAAGTCAAAAGTGTATGTGTCAGGCGATAGCGTTGGGGCAGTGCGCATTCTTAGTGCAGTGGCGAATTCACCGCTTGCATAACTGGGCGAGGACGAATGGCCCTTTCGTCTTCTAGCTTGCTCATTAGCGTATCTCCTGACAATTAGAAGCGTCTTGCCGTGCTTTCTGCGAGGCAACCGCTGTTAGCCGGGAAGGTGGACAGGTTGGTATAGTTAGAAGTTAGTTGGTTTGCTTGTTCGTTTGATTGGTCATGTTTATTTTGTTTGATTGCTTGCTTGGCTGCCCGCCGCTTCTTGCTTGCTTGTTTGCTTCTTAAGTTATTTTCATGTAAAAGTGCCTAAAGGCAGAAGTAATTTAAACTATGTTCCAGGGGTGGTAAAGCATGTAAAAGCAAGAGTATTAAACCATATTCCTCTTGGTGTACAAATGCGGAAGCGCCGCCCGCCGATTTGAAAAAAAGACACGCAAGGAGGTATGCCGGCATTAAGTTGAGAAAAAGCATTTTCGTTATCCACACAAAACTGCGCAAAGTCTCACAACGACACGCTAAGATGTGCCGAATATGTTGCCGCGTGCTTTGTGACCTTTGCGCAGTTTTGTGTGGGATAATTTAGTTGAAAACGCTTTCTTCCTCAGATTAATGCCGGTACCTATGAATATTTCTCTTACAATTGGTGGGCGGACTTTGCGCCGAATTTGCTACACTAAGAGGAATATCGTTTAATACTCTGGCTTCAACAGGCTCCACATCTGGAACATATTCATCTTTCTGCCTTTAGGCACTTTTACGTAAATACTCTTACTTTTTTATTGGCGGAGCCAATTAACCAATTAACTTAAACCAGTAATCCACCTCGACACATGAACGCTTAGGCTCTCGAACGAGCCTAACCCCTTTTAGTAACGTACCAGGCGAGTAGGTCAATTCTTGGGCACGATGAGGGTCCTGAACGAGCGCCGAGCGAAAACAATTTAAGGCATCGCACAAAACGAGTACGTAAGACATTTTTGGGGTACGTATGATGCGGCTCCTGAAACTCTGTCAAGAGCTTCAGGAGGGACAGGGGTAAGGGGATTGGAGGACACAATTATAGCGAGGGTAGGGCTGACCAAAGAATCCTCCCCTCGCCTTGTATGCAGGTCAAAATCTGACTACTTGCACAGGTGAAGGCCAAAAGTCTCACCCCTTGGCAGATGGAGTCTGAGGACACTCATGAATCAATTCTTCTGATCAAAGAGCTTTAATTTGAACCCCCAACACGACTAGGTTTGGAGAAGGCAACAGCCGAGTTGCGGCCCCCAGACCACGTTTGCGTGACTCCGCGTGCACATGGTGCGTGGTACGGCGTCGACGATGGCGCCATTGGATTCCTCTCGTTGAGACGGTTTCAACGAACCCCAACAAGGCGGCATGTTTTTTGAATAGCCACATCACAAGTTACAAATTTGCTGGCACCTTTTTGCAAAATAACGCTTCTGGTACCTTTTTGCGGGCTGCGGATAGCGCCATTGGACTCTTCTCGGCGAGACGGTTCAAACTAGCCTCTACAACGCTATGTTTGGATGAGCCAATAAAAAGTTGATTTTTTGGCACCTTTTTGCAAAAATAGCGCTCGTGGTAAATTTGGGGGCGGCGGCATTGGTGCCATTGCAATTTTCTCGTCGAGACGCTTCAAACGAACCCCTATCTGATATGGTTTTGATGTGTTTTGAATTTGTTAACAATTTGTCAGTATACTGAAACTCTCCTTCGCGGTCGACATTTGTGCCCCCAGGGCATGCGTGGTAGATCGGAGGGGGTCGACGTGGTCCCGTTGGATTCTACGCGTCGAGGCGGTTCTGCCGATGCCAGATTTATCTAATTTTAATTTTATTCTGCTGCTGCTGTTCTATATTTAATTTAATTCAATGGTGCTGACGCCTCCTGAACGAGCGGGAGCACTTTGAGGCACGCACAGAATGAGTAGGACAATTTTGGGACACGTATGCAGGGCCTCCTGAACGAGCGGGAGCACTTTGAGGCACGCACAGAATGAGTAGGACAATTTGGGGACACGTATGCAGGGCGTCCTAAACGAGCGGGAGCAGTGTGAGGCTCGCACAGAATGAGTAGTAGGACAATTTTGGGGACACGTATGAGGGCCTCCTGAACGAGCGGGGAGCACTTTGAGGCACGCATAGAATGAGTAGGACAATTTTGGGACACGTATGCATGGACTCCTAAACGAGCTGGATCACTTTGAGGCACGCACAGAATTAGTAGGACAATTTTGGGACACGTATGCAGGGCCTCCTGAACGAGCGGGAGCAGTTTGAGGCACGCACAGAATGAGTAGGAAAACTTTTGGGACACGACTGCAGGGCCTCCTGAAATGAGCGGGAGCACTTTGCGGCACGCACAGATCGAGTAGGAAGATTTCTGGGACACGAATGAGGGCCTCCTGAGCGTAGCGGGAGCACTTTGAGGCACGAATAGAATTAATAGGACAATTTTGGGACACGTATGCAGCTCTCCTGAACGAGCGGGAGCACTTTGAGAGCACGCACAGAATGAGTAGGAAAATTTTTCGGACACGTATGCAGGGCCTCCTGAACGAGCGGGAGCACTTTGAGGCACGCAAATGAGTAGGACGATTCCGGACACGTGTGGCAGGGCCTCCTGGAACGAGCGGGAGGCACTCTGGGGCTTGTACTGTATAGCGCGCAACCACGGGTTGGGAAGAATAGCAGGCGACTCGACGAGATCCTGTTAGATGGACGCTAGAGCGTGAGTGACGTGAAGGAGAAGAAGAAGAAGAGACAAGCTTAGAGTAAAAACTGGGTACCCGATGATGGTTGATTGTCATTGTATAGTGTGTCGTGCATTTCAAGGAGTATATTCAATATTGTGTCTGAATAATAAGGGCTTGAGCATTCTTTCTTTGGGGAGTATCGCCGCAGTTATCTTGAGTTCCAAAGAAAGTTGCGCCATGCCATTCTTGGGCATTCGACGCCTATATGGTGCATTGTGGGTACTGATCCATAAATGGATCAGGAATGTTCGCCGCAGGTTCACTTTGGAATGAAGAGGGTCTAAATGGGACGACGCCCTTTTCTTCTGGGTTACAAATGCGGATGGTGACAATACCGTTGCTGTAGATTGCAGAATCGCACAGTGAACAGACTTGCCGCGTTTCGTTTTCGATTGAATAGGTGGCAAAAACATACATTGCCGGACACATCCATGGAAAAATATTACTAAGTTGTAGCTATTTGAAATTGCCAAAATCTGCCATGTTAGAAAAAACCTTGAAAATATCCCTAATTTCGCGAATTCTAAATTCTGAAACTGCTGTATAATTGCTTGACATACTACGCCCGATTCATTCACGCAACTATATTTTGAATTTTAAGTTGTTTGAAATTGTCGTTTGTAATTTTGGCAATACACTTGAAATAGACCTAATTTCGCTAATTATAAAATCTGAAACTATTTGTTAAATGCTTGGCAGACTATGCCCGACACAACCATGTAAAGAAATTATGAAATTTAAGCCGTTTGAAATTGTCGAAATTTGGGAATTTCGACAATACCCTTGAAAATATCCCTAATATCGTTAAATATAAAATCTGAAACTATTTGATAAATACTTGGCAGACTATGCTCGACACATCCGTAGAAAGAAATTTTGAAATTTGAACTGTTTGAAATTGTCGAAATTTTGGGATTTTAACAAAATCCTCAAAAAATATCCTAAATTTCGCTAATTATATTCGCTGAAACTATTTGCTAAATACTTGGCAGACTATGCTCGACACATCGGTGCAAAGAAGTTTTGAAATTTACGCTGTTTGAAATTGTCGAAATTTGGGAATTCTGACAAAACCCTTGAAAATATCCCTAATTTCATGAATTCCAAAATCCGAGACTATGTCACAAATTCATTGCGTCTTATGCCCTTTCCATTTCAGCAAAAACTTTGCCCATACGACTTGTAAACAAAAGTGTCATTTTTGACAATTTCATATTTTAATTGTAAATATCTCGAAATAGCGAAATTAGCAACAGAAACGGACAACGGCACGTTACTCAGCGCATTCGACTCCATTGGGTGGCACTAACGGTCATGTCTAGTTTTGTGACACAGACAGGCACACAGACACACAGACACACACACGAACAGACAATAGCGTCCGTATATATGTCACCGGGAATTCCCGTATTCAGGGAAATCCCGTATATACGGGAATTCCCTAGACGTTCCAGTGAAATCCCGTATATACGGGATTTCCCTAACTGACCTAGGGAAATCCCGTATTCTCGCAAACGGGGACGAGGAGGTGGGCGCCACGGCTGGATTCGTGTTGCGCGCGCGATTGCCTATGATTAAAAGGGGGATGAATAGTTTCAACTTTTAAGCGGCTTTCAAAATGAATTCCTTGATTGAATACAACACTATTGTCATTGACAGTTGTATATGCCTTTGAATTCAGGCTATGCTTAGGCTCGCCCTGCGCCCACGCTGCACAAGAGTCAGTCGGCGTCGCAGTCTGGCGGGTCGATGCTTAGGCTTAGCGCGACCGGTGACCGACTTCAGGGCGCGCGGAGCGCGCGCTGAAGTTGGTGGTCGCGCTAAGCCTCAGTTTGAGACCCGCCAGGCGCGACGTCGACCGAGTTTTAGTGCAAACTATGAGTGGGGTGAACACTCCTCCATCTACTTCACCTCCTGCTCAGGCCGGCAGTGCCCCTTCCAATATTTCGCCTGCCCGCGGCTGGAATACGGGATTTCCCTAACTCCGCTGGGGAAATCCCGTATATACGGGATTTCCCTAACGCAGCTAGGGAAATCCCGTATATACGGGATTTCCCTAAATACGGGAAGTCACTGTAACATATATACTCGCCGCGCTGGGGCGCGGCGAAAAAAGAAGGAGAAGAATTCACCCCCCGCCGTTAGGACAAGAAACGCGCCGCGATCCTTTTTTTGCGTCTGTAACTTTTGCTACACTGAACCGATTTTCACCAAATTTGGAATTTAATCTATATAAAGTCCTTTAGTGTACCAAATTTCATCCAAATCCGTTTAGTACCGCCTGAGAAATAAATATCGTGAGGATGGGAAAAGGTGCGCGCGGCCTGGATGGAACATATTATGGTTTGGCCAACCATGATTTACTACCGGCGATTAAGGGGGAGAATTTATCACTTAATGCCTGAAACGTAAGTAGCAAGCGCAGCGAGCAGTGAAATTCAATGTATTCTGTTCCGTCTATTTTTTCGCCGCCCCCCAGGGCGGCGAGTATATATACGGACGCTGTTGTCCGTGTGTGTGTGTGTGTGTCTGTCTGTCTGTCCGGAACAACTAGACACGACGGTTAGTGCCACCCGATGGAGTAGAATGCGCTGAGTAACGTGCCGTTGTCCGTTTTTCTGTTGCTAAATTCGCTATTTCGAGATATTTACAATTAAAATACGAAAATGTCAAAAATGACACTTTTTATTTACAAGTCGTTTAGCGGCAAAGTTTTTGCTGAAATGGAAAGGGCACAAGACGCAATGAATTTGTGACATAGTTTCGGATTTTGGAATTCACCAAATTAGGGATATTTTCAGGGTTTTGTCAGAATTCCCAAATTTCGGCAATTTCAAACAGCTTAAATTTCAAAACTTCTTTGCACCGATGTGTCGAGCATAGTCTGCCAAGTATTTAGCAAATAGTTTCAGCGAATATAATTAGCGAAATTTAGGATATTTTTTAGGATTTTGTTAAAATCCCAAAATTTCGACAATTTCAAACAGCTTCAAATTTCAAAATTTCTGTTCACGGATGTGTCGAGTATAGTCTGCCAAGTATGTATCAAATAGTTTCAGATTTTATAATTAACGAAATTAGGGATATTTTCAAGGTTTTTGCCGAAATTCCCAAAATTTCGACAATTTCAAACGGCTTAAATTTCAAAACTTCTTTACACCGTTGTTTCGGGCATAGTCTGCCAAGTATTTAACAAATAGTTTCAGATTTTATAATTAGCGAAATTAGGGCTATTTCAAGTTTATTGTCAAAATTCCCAAATTTCGACAATTTCAAACAACTTAAAATTCAAAACATATTTGCGCGAATGTATGGGGCCTAGTATGCCAAGCAATTATACAGCAGTTTCAGCGAAATTTAATTCGCGAAATTTGGGATATTTTTTAAGGTTTTTTCTAACATGGCAGATTTTGGCAATTTCAAATAGCTACAACTTAGTAATATTTTTCCATGGATGTGTCCGGCAATGTATGTTTTTGCCACCTATTCAATCGAAAACGAAACGCGGCAAGTCTGTTCACTGTGCGATTCTGCAATCTACAGCAACGGTATTGTCACCATCCGCATTTGTAACCCAGAAGAAAAGGGCGTCGTCCCATTTAGACCCTCTTCATTCCAAAGTGAACCTGCGGCGAACATTCCTGATCCATTTATGGATCAGTACCCACAATGCACCATATAGGCGTCGAATGCCCAAGAATGGCATGGCGCAACTTTCTTTGGAAACTCAAGGTAACTGCGGCGATACTCCCCAAAGAAAGAATGCTCAAGTTACTATTCTGACACAATATTGAATATACTCCTCAAATGCACGACACACTATACAATGACAATCAACCATCATCGGGTACCCAGTTTTTACTCTAAGCTTGTTCTTCTTCTTCTTCTTCTCCTTCACGTCACTCACGCTCTAGCGTCCATCAACAGGATCTCGTCGAGTCGCCTGCTATTCTTCCCAACCGTGGTTGCGCGCTATACAGTACAAGCCCCAGAGTGCCTCCGCTCGTTCAGGAGGCCCTGCACACGTGTCCCAAAATTGTCCTACTCATTCTGTGCGTGCCTCAAAGTGCTCCCGCTCGTTCAGGAGGCCCTGCATACGTGTCCCAAAAATTTTCCTACTCATTCTGTGCGTGCCTCAAAGTGCTCACGCTCTTTCAGGAGAGCTGCATACGTGTCCCAAAATTGTCCTACTAATTCTGTGCGTGCCTCAAAGTGCTCCCGCTCGTTCAGGAGGCCCTGCATACGTGTCCCAAAATTGTCCTACTCATTCTGTGCGTGCCTCAAAGTGCTCCCGCTCGTTCAGGAGGCCCTGCATACGTGTCCCAAAAATTTTCCTAATCATTCTGTGCTTGCCTGAAAGTTCTCCCGCTCGTTCAGGAGGCCCTGCATACGTGTCCCAAAATTGTCCTACTAATTCTGTGCGTGCCTCAAAGTGCTCCCGCTCGTTCAGGAGGCCCTGCATACGTGTCCCAAAATTGTCCTACTCATTCTTTGCGTGCCTCAAAGTGCTCCCGCTCGTTCAGGAGGCCCTGCATACGTGTCCCAAAATTGTCCTACTACTCATTCTGTGCGTGCCTCAAACTGCTCCCGCTCGTTCAGGAGGCCCTGCATACGTGTCCCAAAATTGTCCTACTCATTCTGTGCGTGCCTCAAAGTGCTCCCGCTCGTTCAGGAGGCCCTGCATACGTGTCCCAAAATTGTCCTACTCATTCTGTGCGTGCCTCAAAGTGCTCCCGCTCGTTCAGGAGGCGTCAGCACCATTGAATTAAATTAAATATAGAACAGCAGCAGCAGAATAAAATTAAAATTAGATAAATTTGGCATCGGCAGAACCGCCTCGACGCGTAGAATCCAACGGGACCACGTCGACCCCCTCCGACCTACCACGCATGCCCTGGGGGCACAAATGTCGACCGCGAAGGAGAGTTTCAGTATACTGACAAATTGTTAACAAATTCAAAACACATCAAAACCATATCAAATAGGGGTTCGTTTGAAGCGTCTCGACGAGAAAATTGCAATGGCACCAATGCCGCCGCCCCCAAATTTACCACGAGCGCTATTTTTGCAAAAAGGTGCCAAAAAATCAACTTTTTATTGGCTCATCCAAACATAGCGTTGTAGGGGTTCGTTTGAACCGTCTCACCGAGAAAATTACAATGGCGCTATCCGCAGCCCGCAAAAAGGTACCAGAAGCGTTATTTTTGCAAAAAGGTGCCACAAATTTGTAACTTGTGATTGGCTGCTCGGAACATGGCGTTGTTGGGGTTCGTTGAAACCGTCTCGACGAGAGGAATCCAATGGCGCCATCGTCGACGCCGTACCACGCACCATGTGCACGCGGAGTCACGCAAACGTGGTCTGGCCGCAACTCAGTGTTGCCTTCTCCAAACCTAGTCGTGTTGGGGATCAAATAAAACTGCTTTGATAAGAAGAATTGATTCATGAGTGTCCTCAGACTCCATCTGCCAAGGGGTGAGATTTTTGGCCTTCACCTGTGCAAGTAGTCAGATTTTGACCTGCATACAAGGCAAGGGGAGGATTCTTGACTCAACCACAACCCTCGCTCTAATTGTGTCCTGCAATCCCCTTACCCCTGTCCCTCCTGAAGCTCTTGACAGAGTTTCAGGAGCCGCTGCATACGTACCCCAAAAATGTCTTACGTACTCGTTTTGTGCGTGCCTCAAATTGTTTTCGCTCGGCGCTCGTTCAGGACCCATACGTGCCCAAGAATTGACCTACTCGCCTCGTACGTTACTAAAAGGGGTTAGGCTCGTTCGAGAGCCTAAGCATTCATGTCTCAAGGTGGATTACTCGTTTAAGTTGATTGGTTGATTGGCTCCGCCAATAAAAAAGTAAGAGTATTTCATGTAAAAGTGCCTAAAGGCAGAAAGATGAATATGTTCCAGGTGTGAAGCATGTAAAAGCAAGAGTATTAAACGATATTCCTCTGGTGTAGCAAATGCGGCGCGAAGTCCGCCCACCAATTTGTAAGAGAAATATTAGTAGGTACCGGCATTAATTGAGAGAAAGCATTTTCGACTAAAATTATCCACACAAAACTGCGCAAAGGTCACGACACGCGGCAACATATTCGGCACATCTTAGCGTGTCGTTGTGACCTTTGCGCAGTTTTGTGTGGATAATTTTAGTCGAAAATGCTTTCTCTCAATTAATGCCGGTACCTACTAATATTTCTCTTACAAATTGGTGGGCGGCGCTTCGCGCCGCGTTTGCTACACCAGAGGAATATCGTTTAATACTCTTGCTTTTACATGCTTCACATCTGGAACATATTCATCTTTCTGCCTTTAGGCACTTTTACATGAAATAACTTAAGAAGCAAACAAGCAAGCAAGAAGCAGGCGGGCAGGCAAGCAAGCAATCAAACAAAATAAACATGACCAATCAAACGAACAAGCAAACCAACTAACTTCTAACTATACCAACCTGTCCACCTTCAGGCTAACAGCGGCTGGCTCGCAGAGACACGGCAAGACGTTTCTAATTATCAGGAAATACGCTAGTGAGCAAGCTTTAGAAGACGAGAGGGCCATTCGTCCTAGCAGGTCTGCAAGCAGTGAATTCGCCACTGCACTGAATGCGCACTGCCCCAACGCTATCGCCTGACACATACACTTTTGACTTGGTTGATTGCTTTTCAGAGTTCGGAATTTCACCTGCCCACTAGGCGACAGGGTTTTTTCGCCCGCCCTCAGGCGGGCGACACCCTACGAGAGCTCGGCGTGCGTGCGTACGTCTGTGCGTGCGTGCGTGCGTGGGTGCGTCTGTAACGCTCTCAGATCTCGGCGTTGGAAAGTCGTAGAGCGGAGATCTTGGGCTCTACGGATAGGTCTCGACTCACTGATCATTCCGCTAAGAGGTTTCGAAATTCAAAAGTTTGAATTGCGCGCGCTACAGTAATTTGAAGGTCAAAGCGCAAAACGACTCTAGCTCGCTCGTCTTATGTCGTGGAGCGGCAATCTACACGTCAGGTGAAAGCTCTCGACGTGTTCTTTCATGCGGCTGCAAGTTTTTTCAATTACGCAAACACGCACCGCGAAAAACGCCATTCTCGGCAGTTCGACGCTAAAATCGCTCTAACGCGCTCAACTTGCGTCGCAGAGAGACGATCTCGAGCTTTTCGGATAGCTCCCGACTCACTGATCATTTGTTCTCCCATTGGTCAAAACTCAAAAGTTTGAATTTCGCGAGTTGCAGTAACTCGAAGGTGCTAAAGCACAAAACGGCTCTAACTCGCACGTCTTACGTCGTAGAGTGGCAATCGACACGCCAGGTGAAAGCTCTCGACGTGTTCCTTCATGCGGCTACAAAGGTTTGCTCAATTACGCAAACACGCAAAGCGAAATACGCCATTCTCGGGATTTTGACGCTAAGATCGTTCTAACTCGCTCAACTTGAGTCGCAGAGAGACGATCTCGAGCTTATTGGATAACTCTCGACTCAATGATCATTTGTTCTCCCATTCGTCAAAACTCAAAAGTTTGAATTTCGCGAGTTACAGTAACTCAAAAATGCAAAAAAAGCACAAAACGGCTCTAACTCGCTCGTCTTACGTCGCAGAGCGGCAATACGTAACTGAACGAAGAACA
>JASAMZ010006477.1:5000-15040 GCA_030248115.1 Linhomoeus sp. GSCO2_2 | reverse complement strand
CAGAGCTGAATCAGCTTTTTACGTTGTCCTTGGTTCAGTTACGTATCAAAGCGGCGGTCTTGACATCGCTGAAGAGCTCACTGCAAGCCAACATCAAATCATGCTCACCTCACAATTAACCTGTAGTTTTGCGTTAGATTCCAGTGTCTTTTTTTAAATTTAGTCTGAAAAGATGATTTTCTTGGTGTAAAGAATTAAACCCGAGCGATACCAATGTTGCGTAGCAAGACCTCTCCAAAAAGTGTAGTCGCGAGGAGAGTCAAAGACGCTGCACGAAACCGGAAACGGCCTTGCTACAATCTCAGTAGAAATTCAAAGCTCAAAACCACTCCGCTTTTTAAAAGAGACTTGTTCGCTGTGTGGATCGATTTCGATGATAGTTGGTGACTTTTTAGCACTTATAAATATCTTTCGGGGAATAGAAGAAGAGCTCTGAGCGCGGTCGTTTTTTGGGTGAAAAGTCCAATTTTTTGACAAATTTTCGGTATTTTGGTGCAAAGTGGGGTCTATTGAGATATTTCGGTGTCAATTTTACTTTCACGTGATAGAGCATCTAAAGATACGTTGTTTTTGTTCTGAACACTTTTTTCGTCCGACGCGTATTTTGGCGGGAAATTTAAATTTTAAAATTTTGCTACCCGGGTTGCTTGGCAGGCCTACTGTGTGGGTACTCGATTCTGGCTTGTTTGGGGCGGTGATCACGAATCTGGCAACAGTTTTTCGTTCTGGATATGTTTGAGATTATTTGATAAATACGTTCCAATAAGCCGCAGTGCAAGTTGAGCATTTTTTGGAATGAGAAAATTTTGGTGTGGTGCATGTCAACTCTGGGGTTGAAGGGCATAAATATCAAGTATTGGAACGGCGTTGTGATGCGAGCAGTCAGGATCATCAGTGGCGGGCCCAGCATTTTCAGGGGGCACAAAATCCAAAAAATTTTTGGCACTCCTCCCCTCCAAAAGGGAGGAGTGCTATAGTGATGGTGCGGATTCTGTGTAAATTCAAACGCTCATAAGTCGGGCTAGAGTTGGCCGATTGGGGCGAATTTTTTTTTATTCGATAGGTCTCTGGATTGCGCAGTGTGCATCTAAGGTCTCGACTTCCGTCCGGGACCCGATTTTTGGCAAGTTGCCAAAAACCCAGTTTTTCGGCCTCCGACAAACTTTGGACGCTTAGAATAGTGTTCTGGTAGAACGCAGGGAGACGAGCTTTGGCCCGAATATGTAAAAGACATTAGGCTATCCGATGGTAGGGGTGCCGTCGGGCTGGGTCCGGGCCTGCCCGGGCTGGGTAGCAAAAACCGGGTTTTTCGACCCCAAAATAGGGTGTGCGGCCTGGATTGTAGCTGCTCTATTTTAAAACGAATATGATCTATTTTCTCGTAAGAGAGAGGGCCCATATAGTAGATTTCCGGCTGAGGTTTAGAAATCCGATCAGATGTAGCCCAGGACGGGAAATTCGGCCCGCATTTGGGTCCCGGGTTTCCGGGTAAAAATTCGGCCAGGCGTAACTTTTGGCAGGATATCGTTTTCGAGATGGGACGAAGGCCATTCGATAGCGCTCGGCGAGCTCTACAACTTTGTAGTAGATCGCCTTTTTTGAAACTGGCAAATTTCAGGTGAAAATGTGAAAAAATCGATTTTTGGGTCAAAAATCAAAAGTTCTACCTTTCCCATTTTTTCGCCGCGCCTCAGCGCGGCGATGTGTATATATACAGATGACGATGTGTAGTCCGCAAACTTTTTTGTCCTGCCGAAGTAAAACACGTGACAGATGGCGTCAGGTAGAGTCGATGTCGCCGATTACGGATCCGATGAGATTTGCTGTTGCTAATTTCAAAATGAGTGTGGGTGTAACGTTTGAAGTTTGAAATTTTTCGACAAATTATCTCTATTTGCAATGTTACGGTGCTTACGGGGCATATCACGTGCTATAGCACCGTAGTCTGCTGTATAGACGCCAACTGAGAGTATAAGAGCGCCGTTTTGAGAAACGCGCTGATGCGACAGCATGGCGTAGGCGGGAAAGCCGCCGGATCGCGCGCAAAAACGTGCGAGCCAACCGAGGTTCGATCCTCGGCGACCATTTTGGTTTTTTTTTGCTGCGCTTTATTCTGGTTTTGTCATTTACGTTTCGACGCCGAATAGCCAAACCACCATCGGCGTAGCGCCTTCTGGTTTCTCCACGGCAGCAAAATTGTTTACCTAACCTTAAATCTCTGTGTAGCGAGTTTCGTTGAAGACTACCTACCCTCACACCACCACCCCGTCCATTGGCATCTTGTCACACGATGGCGTCGATAACACCCAGCGAAGTGTTGGCGTCCGTTTGCGTTGCTGAGTCATCGTCGTAGTCGCGTCCAGTTGCTCCAAAAGTGGGCCAAGTTGTTTACCGAGCCTCAAAGCTCTGATGGTTGTGTTCAGACGCTAGCAAGTTTCCATCTTTGGCAAGTTTTTTTGTTGGATGTGACGATTTCACACAGCTAGAAACTTTAGAACAACGGCGTCGTATCATGCCGATAACATATAGCGAACGCGGCGATATCACTGATCACTTAGATCAGCTGTACAGACAACCGTATCGTGGTAATAGCTGCACTTGGTTTATAGCAGACTTTCTCAAGCTAATTTCTCCAGATGCGGCTAATGATGTGTATTAAGTTCACTATACTGTTCACCAAGATGTGACAGACACAATGTATAGGTTGAACTTTTTACACACACAGCTTGTTTCGCCCGGCCTCAGCCGGGCGAACCCCTACGAGAGCTTTGCGTCCGTTCGTTCGTCCGTTCGTCCGTCCGTCCGTCCGTCACGCTCTTATATCTCAGCGTTGGAAAGTCGTAGGAAGGCGATCTTGGGCTTTATGGAGAGCTCTCGACTTACTGGTAATGTCGCTAAGAGACTTCGAAATTCAAAAGTTTGAATTGCGCGCGCTACAGTAACCCAAAGGTCTAAAAGGGAAACGGCTCTAACTCGCTCGTCTTACGTCGTAGAGCGGCGTGCGATAGGTCAACTAACAGGTCTCCACGTGCTCTTTCGCTTGGCATTCAAAGTTTTCTTAATTACGCAAACACGCAACACGAAAAGCGACATTCTCGCGTTTTTAACGCAAAAATCGCTCTAACTCGCTCAGCGTGCGTCGTAGAGAGACGATCTTGAGTTGGTTGGATAGCTCTCGACTCACTGATCATTTGTTCTTCTATTGGTCGAAACTCAAAAGTTTGAATTTCGGGAGCTACAGTAACCCAAAGGTTTAAAACGCGAAATTTGCCTAACTCGCTCGTCTTCCGTCATAGAGAGACGATCTTGAGTTCGTTGAATAGGTTTCGGCACACTGATAATTCCGGTAAGAGACCTCGAAAATTCAAAAGTTTGAATTGCGCGCGCTACAGTAACCCGAGGGTTCAAAACGCAAAACGGCTCTAACACGCTCGTCTTACGTCGTAGAGCGGCGTGCGATAGGTCAACTAAAAGGTCTCGACGTGCTCTTTCACTTGGCGTAAAAAATTGTTAATTACGCAAACACGCACCACGAAAAGCGACATTCTTGCGTTTTAGCATAAAAATCGCTCTAACTCGCTCAGCGTGCGTCGTAGAGAGACGATCTTGAGTTGCTGGATAGCTCTTGACTCACTGACTCGCGGGTTCGATTCCCGCTGGGTCCAATTGTTTTGGCTTCCTTTCGCTCTCCTCTAGCCAATAGCAAGATCTTGACTCACTGATCATTTGTTCTTCTATTGGTCGAAACTTAAAAGTTTGAATATCGCAAGCTACAGTAACCCAAAGGTTCAAACAGCAAATGGGCCCTAACTCGCTCGTCTTACGTTGTAGAGCGGCATTCGTTCGACCGTTTGAAAGCTTACGTGTAGGCAGTTGTTGAACGGTCATTCCTAAAGAAATACTTTTGTTTTTTTAAACCCTTGTTTTATGAACAACTTTCTCTGCTAAAAAAATTAATCCCGGGCGATCCCAATGTTGCCTTGCAACAACCGCTCAGAAATGCGTGTGCCTTGCTCAAAAAATTAATCCCGGGCGATCCCAATGTTGCCCTGCAAGAACCTCTCAGAAAGGAGCGTGTCAGAAGTAGCGCATGAACAGTGGACTCCGGGCGGGCGCGCGTCATATCGGAAAGGCTTCGAAATACTTTACAAAAGTATCCACTCTTTTACTCTTCCACTTTAAAAGACTCACAAACCACTCTGTATTAATAAAACAACTCAACTTTTTTAAAACAGCTTGTTAGCTCTGCTAATGATTTTCGACGATATTTGCACAGTTTTTCAGGCTTGTAAATGGCTTCACTGTGGCAGATTTTCAGCTTTCGGCGGTCGCAATTTTTGGGCGAAATTTAAATTTTTTTTCAACAAATTTTCGGTGTTTCAGTGCAAAGTGGTGTCAGTTGAGATATTTCGGTATCAGTTGGACTTTCACATGATAGAGCATCAAAAGATACGTTGTTATTGTTCTAAGCACTTATTTCGTCCGACGCGTATTTTGGCGGGAAATTTTAATTCAAAATTTTGGCTGCCGGATTTGTCCTGGGCACCTACCGTGTAAGTACTCGATTCCGGCTTTTCGGGGATGCTGATCACGAATTTGACGTTGTCTTTTCATTTTGAGATGTGTGGCACCATTTTTGAAGAATTTGCTTGCCACCATACATGCCTTCAAGTGGAAAACCTGGTTGTGTCAGCCCAGCTGAAGCTACATTAGGTGTGTTGTATGTCAAATGTGGGGTATTTGAGGGTCACAATTCCGAATTTGCTATTAATTTTGCGATCAGAATGGGCACTAAGCCTCACTGACACGTCTCGTTGATCAATGGGCAGCATGATTCAACTCCCAAAATTCTTCTGAAAGAGGGGAGGAGTGCCCCGAGGGGCTCTGCCCCCGTCTACTAATCTTGTTGATTTGCATTGTCATACAAATTACAGCACTTACTCACCAAAGCCCTCTATGACAGCTTTCGCAATCTGTCTCAGGGACGCATAGTGAGAAGTGGCAGGGTCGAAAGGCTCTTCCTCCCCGTCTTCCTTCTTGGAGCTGCTCCAACAGTTCAAGTGACCAGAGACCACTGTGACGTCGTCTTCTTCGTCAGTTGTTGAAGTGGACGCAATGACGGGCACCGTGTCAGGCGTCAGAATCGTTGGCGGCGACGAATTGGTCGCGCTCATTGCGCTGGGAAGTCCTGGAATGACGTTGCTCTGTCAGCGCACACACTGTAATGCCCTGGCTGACGCCAACAATAACTTTCCTATCACAGAACCGGCTTCCAGTCATGCGCAAATGCAATAAAATCGAAGGACAAAAGGATCGATGTTACAAAGCTGGCACGTAGACCCAAATCAAACCCACAATTGTGAGATGCGCATACGTACGTGACCGCCCGATACAACTCTCGGGGGCCGCTTTCAAACAAACGCAATTATCTGACTACACTTCCTGGATATTGGCCTCTGTCTGACGCACAAACGCTAAACAACCTACGCTCACGCATGTTGCCACTCTATTCAGCGCGCACGTCACCGCTCAGTGACTTTGATCAGAGCTCAATTGTCATAGCATTAGCCAATGCTGTCGCAATGCGCTTCATATATTGGGCATAATGCTACTCGACGCTGTTGACACAGTCGTAAAAGTCGCCACATATGTCAAAGGTGTGGGTGATATGTAGCTGCTATCTATATTTGTCATAATTGGGACTTACGAATTAACGAAAGCTCCGTGGTGCTTTTCGCGCACTGTCTAACGTCAGTGCGCGCAATCGTCGTGCGATTTTGACGCAAGAGCGTCGCAGTTTTAGAAATGTAATACGCGACGCGCAAGCGCTGGAATTGCTCATCACTTCTCAAACAAAAGGGTTCGTTCACGACAATCGGTAGTTTGTCGACAGAAATAGACATGCTCGCCCACCCGAGTCTCTAATGAGCCGTACTGTCCGAGGACATATTTTAAATGAATGCTAGCGTGGGTGGGCGAATGAAATTCGGCCAATTTTAAATCGCGCGCCAGGCCTTTGACAAAAGACGGAAAGAGACGCCTACGCGAGTGGTTTGGTTAACCTTTCGTCAGGAACGGCATGACTGATTACGGGATACGGTAAGTCTCGAACGGCCTCCAAAGAAAGGTACAAAGTGCGAACTCCAAAGGTGTGCTACAGTCAACGCTAACGCCAAAGGCTACTTGACTGACATTCACTGCCAATAGCTTTATACCCATGTAGTGTAATAAACTGGCACGATAGTTGGCCGTTGAAGACACGCGAAATACAGTACCGTCCAGGCGACATTAATTCCTTTCTAGCGACCTCAAGATAATTTTAGTCTGTTAGACGAAATACGGCCGGAAATCAACCGAACCGACCTAGAAGTCTTTCAAGCAGGACACGCAATGCACGGCAATGACTAACGAGCAAAATAGGAACGCACGCACGCGCGCGTGCCTTGCCAATCGCCCGGCCTGGCCTCCAGCCGCCCAGGTGGCAGGGCCAAGGATCGAATTAGGATGCGCGCGGCAGGAGAATGGGGGAGGGGCGTCGCCGCCTTGCGTTAGTTGGATTAAGGGGGGTCTTAAGAGGGGGGTTGGTGGCTTGGAGTCTGTGTCGCTTTCAGCGCGCCAAGTTCTTTTCTACAGGGTGGTAGTTTGAGGGCGGGCGGGCGCGCACAGAGGGCTCGCCCTGGAAAAGGGCCGTCCGCCCGTCCGTTCGATCGATTTTCCAACCCTAGTCCCATGCATACCTATTAGCGAACGGTCTCACTCCCTGCTCGTCGGCGTGTAGCTCCGGTTTCTCTGCTGAGTGCGTGCGTGCGGGGCAGACAGACGTACATACAAGCAGACGCGCACACATACACATACGCATACATGGAAAGGGGGAGAGAGAGGGCGAGTGTGTCTGGCCAGGATTGATAGCCAATATGGCCCGTGGAGTATGCATAGTACGCGATGCCAGGGGCGACTGCTGCTATGCCCCCTGCTGCCGTCTGTCCGTCTGTCTGCTTGTGTGGCAGAAAGGGAGTGAGGTGAGGGATCGGGGATTTTAGCTGTGGTTTCATGCGGGGAAATTCGAGATTATGTTGCGTGTCCCACTTCTTAGTTGAAAAGCGTTGCTTGTGGTTGTCGTCTGTATGCTTGACTTCAAGTGTGCGTGATGAGACTACGCGACAACGAATCAGCCAAGCAGACCAGAGGTATCGAAGGACGGCTACAATGCGAATTAAGGGCTTATAATTCGATATGCTAAGAAATACTCATATTTTGGGAAATCACACAACGAAACGAAAGTCTTCATGTACAACATTGGCACAGCACTTGTGCTTGAATCTACATAATTGTACAGAACAATACTTGAGCAACACGACAGCACAACACTTCAATTTAATTGCCAAGTATTTGCGAAACATAGTAACGTAAAAATTCCTACACGTCACAAAGGAGACGCGTCGCTTTTGCGCAATTCATGGCCAATTATGATGCTCGTTACAGTATATGTCTGACGTGGATGAACATGTTTCCTATGCATGCGTCACGCACGCACGCAAGTCATCGTAAACATTTGTCACACTCAGTTTGTCAGCCGGTTCGTTTCCAAACGCCAGAGTTCATGCGACGATCACGAGCCACATACAAAGGCGTCGCAAAAGCGTCATAGAGCAACAATCTCCACTGATCACACGCTTGTTTGAACCGTTGAACGGACGGTTGAATTTTGAGATTTTCACCAAACAAACGCCAATCGCTAGGTGTGCAAGCCCGCACCCAACAATGACAAGACAAATCTGGCGCCCTAAATGGAATGGAAAACAGTCGAACTACAAAACTTCCACAAGAAAGCCATTTGGGCTACGCTCTGAATGCATACAAAAAATTTTTTGTATCACGCTTTGAGCGTTGTCACTTCCGAAAGACGCTTTTCGCGTGCTTGGTGCCCGTCAAATCTCCGACGTAGTCGATAATCTCCAGCGCCTGCAGAATTGTTGAATTTTCACAAATTTTGCAAAATTATAAAAATTTAGAATTATTTCTCACCTTGTCCAGTTGCTCTTTGGTATGCGCTGCACTAATGCAAAATCTCGCCCGGCTGAGGATCAGTGGCGTGGCGGGAAATCCAACCACAACCACACCAATCCCTCTCTTGAGACACTCCCTGCTGAAAGACCTGAAAAATCAATTTTAAGATTTTAAAATTGGCGCCAAAACTCGCGTCCAGCTTACAGTGTCTTGGCGGGCTGCAGAAGCAGCACGGGAACGACAGGGGAGCCGCTGTCGCCGCAACAGAGAAAACCCATCGACTTTAGTTTCTCTCGGAAATATTCGCTGTTCTCGTGAAGCGCTGTGAGCTTATCTTGGCCTGAAATAGAGAATTAGTGCCAGATATTTCGCTCTTTGTATTCTACTATATTTTTTCGCCGCGCCCCAGCGCGGCGAGTATATATGTGACCGGGAGAACCCGTCTTCAGTGAAAACTCGGATATCCGGGTTTTCACTGAGTTGGTTAGTGAAAACCCGGATATCCGGGTATTCACTGTTGAGTTAGCGAAAACCCGGATATCCGGGTTTTCACTGATAGGTTAGGGAAAACACGGATAATTCTCCGATATGCTCAAAATCGCGCAATACACTGCTAGAACTAATTTCCAGTGCCTGTAGGCCGTTTGGTTCCTTCCAAATCAGGCTATGCTTAGGCTCGCCCTGCGCCCACAGTCCACAAGAGTCAGTCGGCGTCGCAGTCTGGCGGGTCGAAACTTAGGCTTAACGCGACCGGTGACCGACTTCAGGGCGCGCGGAGCGCGCCCTGAAGTTGGTGGTCGCGCTAAGCCTCAGTTGAGACCCGCCAGGCGCGACGCCGACAGAGTTTTAGTGCAAACCGTAAGTGAGATAAACACTCCTCCATATACTTCACCTCCTGCTTAGGCCGGCTGTGCCCCCTCCCTCCGTACCCTAACGCTTGCGACAACTTTCAGTCGCGTGCAAACTGTAAGCGGGATGCATATTCCCCGTATACTTAGCCGCCTGTTGAAGCCAGACGTGCCAATTGGCCGCAAACATTTGGCATTGTGAAAGAGGCGGCTCGGCAAAGATCAAGGTATTGCATAAGATCGCACGTTTCGCACTCCACGCCGCTTGTTTCGCGCTACAAACAGCGCGATTTGCCATTCAAAAGCACTTGTTTCGTCAGCAGTGTTGAAAACTATAGAAGCCTCGATTTCTACGCTATTACTTCAAAAAGATTAGTGAAAACACAGCTATCATGATTTTCACGATCCTCCAACGAAATCTCGCATATCCGGGTTTTCACTAAACTTTCAGTGAAAACCCGGATAATTTGAGATTATCCGGGTTTTCACTAACCTGTCAGTGAAAACCCGGATATCCGGGTTTTCACTAAGTCGACCAGTGAAAACCCGGATATCCGGGTTTTCACTGGATCCGGGTAGTCACGGTAACATATATACGGACGCTATTGTCTGTTCGTGTTTCTGTCTGTCTGTCTGTGTGTGTGTGTGTGTGTGTGTGTGTCTGTCTGTGTCACAAAACTAGACATGACGGTTAGTGCCACCCAATGGAGTCGAATGCGCTGAGTAACGTGCCGTTGTCCGTTTCTGTTGCCAATTTCCCTATTTCGAGATATTTACAATTAAAATATGAAAATGTCAAAAATGACACTTTTATTTACAAGTCGTATCGGCAAAGTTTTTACTGAAATGGAAAGGGCATGAGACGCGATGAATTTGTGACATAGTTTCGGATTTTATAATTCACGAAATTAGGGATATTTTTAAGGATTTTGTCAAGATTCCCAAATTTCGACAATTTGAAACAGCTTAAATTTCAAAACTTCTTTCCACAGATGTGTCGAGCGTAGTTTGCCAAGTATTTAGCAAATAGGTTCAGAGATTATAATTAACGAAATTAGGGATATTTTCAAGGGTTTTGTCAAAATTCCCAAATTTCGACAATTTAAAACGGCTTAAATTTCAAAACTTCTTTGCACCGATGTATCGAGCATAGTCTGCCAAGTATTTAGCAAATAGTTTCAAATT
>JASAMZ010006474.1:0-22329 GCA_030248115.1 Linhomoeus sp. GSCO2_2 | reverse complement strand
TTTTTTTCAGTTTCAGCTTCAGTTATGAAGTCCGCGCCAGCTTCGCTTCAGTTTCAGATGTGTAACTGTATTGATTGCAACTGAAAAGATAATGAGTTTACGTCTCCTATTGGCCACCTTGGGTCGCACATGTGTAGTTCAGGATGATAATCTGACCAAAGGGGGTAGCTTCAGGCAACGCGGTTGTCGTCAAGCCTTCGGAGATCGCCGCCCGAACGGCGGCGCTCTGTCGCCAAGCTGATTCCGAAGTACCTTGATCAGGTGACGTGGTGACGTACTATTGTGTCACTGTAAACTTGGTGAAATAGCCTCTGACACTTCCAAACAACCTCCAGGAGACAGTGGCAGTGGTGCAAGGGGGCGTGCCGGAAACAACCGAGTTGTTGAAGTGTCGCTTCGACCACATCTGCTACACCGGAAGCGGCGCCGTGGGCAAAGCGGTCACTAGAGCGGCCGCCGAGCACCTCTACGCCCGTCACACTGGAGCTGGGAGGGAAGAGGTGCGCAAATTTGACGCGCCCATACGTGTAACCGGGGGGGGGGGGGGGGGGTAAGCCCGCCCCCCCCCCCCCTAGCCGAAAGTGTACCCTCCCCCCATACCCCCCAGGTACCCCCCTGCCGTCTTCCCCAGGACCCCTTTCCCCTAGAATTTCAAAAATTTTCGCCTAAACAACCTGGCGGCTAAAAGTTCAACCTATACTTTGTGTCTGTCAAATTTTGGTGAACAGTATAGTTAACTTTGTACACATCGTTAGGCGCATCTGGAGAAAGTGTCTGAGAATGTGTACCTTAATGCCAAGTGCAGCTATCCCCACGATACGGTTGTCTGTACAGCTGACCGAAGCTCAGTGATATCGCCGCGTTCGCTATATGTTATCGGCATGATACGACGCCGTTTATCTGATGTTTCCCACATGTGCGAAAACGTTAATATCAAACAAAAAACTTGCCAAAAGTTTGGTGCGGGCGAACTCTTGTTTTTTCAGCGTACGCATTTCTCTTTCCGAGTGCACATTCATCTATAAACAGCTGTTCTGTGTTTGTTCTTTTCTATTCTACTTTCTTGGTTTTTAGCTGTACTTGTCCTTCTTTTGGCATCGGCCTTGCTATTTCTGCGTTTAATTCGCATAAACGCGTTCTATTTTTTGTTGTTATGCATTTTGAAAATAATCGCGTATTATTATTAAATTTCACATTTGCAAAAAATTTTGTAACGGTTGGGTTTTGGTAGACGTCTCAGCGTGATTGGTTCTGTTAAGCATTTCCCGCTCTCACGCTTGCTCACTGGTTTCCGTTCCTACGCTAGCGCTCTCACACCCTGTAATCTTGGGATCGGTTTCTTTGGTTCTAGTTCGCATGCACTATCATCCGCTTCTCCTGTGCTTAGACTGCTCTGTCACCTTCTCGCGCTTCTAGACTGTTTTGGTATCACACACCCTTGCATGCGCTCTTGGGTATTGTTTGGGTTCGTGGTGTACCACCTAAGGTTGCTTGTTCTCTATCGTAATCAGTTGGCTATCGTTTGGTCTTTGAGACTTTGAGTTGGACTTTGAGAAGAAATTGTAGTGGGTAAAGGACCCATTACAAGTGGTGTCCGAGACAGCTAACGCGACCTGTCTCTCGAGGTACCAGGCTCCTGGCAAGAAGGAGGGAGGTACTCTTTGCGTTGTTTGAAGAAGGAGAAGCGTAAGACGGCGCAATGGCCGACTCTGAAGCAGTAAAGAAGCTGAAGGACGAGCTGGCGCGATCGCAGCGCGCCATCGAGAGAGAAGCAGCCAAGCTGAAGGAAGAACGAGACAAATTCAGCAAGGAGCGCGAATGCCTTCACAAGCAAGTGCAGGACCTTCAACAGGCGGTACAACAGCAGCAGCAGCAGCCCACCCAGCCTGCAGTGGATCAGCAACAGCCCAGTGCTCTCGCAGCGGCATTAACCACAACAGTGACGGCGCAGGAGGACCCCCGACTAGGCCAATTGCTCAAACCGTTCAAGGGCGGCTACACGGATGGCCAAAACTTCACGGAGTGGATCAGGCGGTATGAGGAAATCTGCTTGGCCAGAAATATTGCTGGAGAACGCCGCTTACAAGTTTTGCCTTCCTGTTTGGAAGGAACGGCTCTCAATGCGCTTCGTGGCTTGCGTTCGCCAGACTCTGATAGCTATGACGCCGCCAAACGAGCCCTGACGCGTCGCCTCCAACCCATTGAGGAGGAAAAGTTCTTCGCTGCAAAGCTCCACAGTCGGACGATGGGGGACCAGGAAGATGTCGCCTCATACGCCGGTGACATTCAGCGCCTTACTGAAGGTGCCTACCCAGTCACCACTGACTACCCAGCGTCAGCTCAACAAAAGCAGATGCTCAACTGCTTCACCAGCGGGTTGCGAGATCGTAACGGGCTTCGCAAAGCAGTGCTGAGGACCTGCCCATCTACCTTTGAAGAAGCAGTGAGAGCGGCGTCACTGGAAGAAGCGCACGACGCGCTCATCGCTGGAAAACATGAAGCCACCGCTCCAGACGAGCCAGCGCAAGTCTACGCCATGGGAAACAACCCAGGCCCGAGACCCCAGTGTGAGTACTGCAAGGCAATTGGTCACACGGCACCAATGTGCTTCAAGCTTCAAAGAGCCCAACGAGAACTACAGTGGCAAGATAACACTAGTGGACGCTTTGCAACCACTTCAAGTGTGGTGTGCTACTACTGCCAACGGCCAGGCCACATGATGAAAGAATGCTTCACTCGACAACGAGATCTCAACAACTCGCATGGCCGGGGCTACTACGCCAACCGCTTCCAACAAAACAACTTCAGTTGCTATGGAAGAGGCCACAGTCGTCATGGAGGCCACATCTACACGGTCACAGAACCAGTCGAACCTTCAATGGCCGACCTGCTCAACAGCATCAACGATCTGAAGGAGAAACTCTCACAGCAGCAACTGCTAAGCGGGCAACTAGAGCCACATGCCATCACTACTGGGGAAACCAACCAAAGGCCCAACCAATGTGGGAGAGAAGACAACAGCCAACAGTTTGAAGAAGTAACTTGGATGTACCTGGCAGAAACCAACTCCCAATGCGATCACGAAGACGCGGACTTTTTCAAGCTGCCACTCCAGTGTCGTCAGCTGCTCACCTGCTCTGAAGGTCACGACTTGGCCCACTTCGACTTGAGCCGCATGGTGAACTGCGAAGACGAGAGCTGCGACCTGCCTGTCTTCTGCGGAGTCTGCGCCCATGAGACCATGGACCACAACTGTCTGCCAGTGATTTCCACAACGGCAGAAGAAACTGTTGAACCAAAATCCGTGCCGGATTCAGTGGACGACAATTCCAACTATTCTGCACTGGAGGAAGATAAGCTCACAGCCAAGGAAAGTCAACAACTGCAGCAGTCGCTTCCAGTGGTGCATGGCAAACAACTATTGCTGGGATCATCTGGAAGAGGCTTGCAACTGCCAAAGGTCCATACCAGTTTCTCTTTTGTCTGCACTTCGTGGTTCGCAAGCTTCCTGCCAATGGTGGTGGCCACACTTTTCTTGGCCTTGGTGATTCTCCTGAACGCCAACGTCGCTCCAGAAGTGCCCAAATCCTGTCAGTCGTGCAGTGCTGCTCGCAACAACAACTTGGCGTGGAGTGCCCCAGAGACGATTCCCTTCCGTCTCCCGTCCGACCACCCAGTCCACCAGGCTACCGAGGGTTTGTCAATGTGGAAACCAAGTTCCCAAAGCTCATTGGCCAAGCTACGGCACTATTACTTCTGGCCAACCGTGCAAGCGAGCGCCCCACCCCAACCGCATCCTGTAATCGCCCTATGGAACGCTTGGAGCTATTCCCTCTACCGCTCACTGCTCTCTAACCAGGGATGGCGAGTTTCCCCATCTTTTATTCCCTTCACTCCCTTTCTCCCCATTCACTGGTCAACTCTGGATACCCCTTATTCTGGACTTCGCGCTGTGAAGCCTCCCCACCCTCCAATTTCCCCGTCGTTTCTGCTACTCTGGAGGCTGCCCAACATGGACAATTACAGCACCCTGGCCCAACGCAGGCACAAGGACTATGGCCAACTAGCGACCAAGCGTCTCTTCTCTGTTGGGGGAGAGGTGCAACCCCCCAATCCTCTGCCAACGACGGGCGACACGGCTACTACTGACCCTCCAGCGCAACTGCAGGCCCAAGACGACTACCACCTTCGTGCGCAAAAGGACGAACCAGGGCAAATCCCTGAAGCGAAGCCGCCCAGTCAGCCGGTTGAAGAAGACAGCCGTGATGCAGTCAGCTACAACGACACCAGAAGATGTGGCGGCAATGAAGATGATAGAACGCCTTAGGACCGTTTTGCTACTGTTGTTCGCTTGGGGAAGTTTTGGGAGTTAACTTCCGAAAGGAAGGGGAGGTGTAACGGTTGGGTTTTGGGTAGACGTCTCAGCGTGATTGGTTCGTTAAGCATTTCCCGCTCTCACGCTTGCTCACTGGTTTCCGCTCCTAACGCTAGCGCTCTCACACCCTGTAATCTTGGGATCGGCTTCTTTGGTTCTAGTTCGCATGCACTATCATCCGGTTCTCCTGCGCTTAGACTGCTCTGTCACCTTCTCGCGCTTCTAGACTGTTTTGGTATCACACACCCTTGCATGCGCTCTTGGGTATTGTTTGGGTTCGTGGTGTACCACCTAAGGTTGCTTGTTCTCTATCGTAATCAGTTGGCTATCGTTTGGTCTTTGAGACTTTGAGTTGGACTTTGAGAAGAAATTGTAGTGGGTAAAGGACCCATTACAATTTCTCTTGCGTTACAAATTATCCGCAGTCTATACTCTTTCCATTTCAAAAGAAATTTCGCCGCTATATCATCAGGTGAAAAAGTCGATTTTCGACACTTTCATAGTTTGATTGAAAATATCTCGAAATTGCAATTTTTAAAAACTTCAAAACTATGTCACAAATTCTTACCGGTATACGACCTTTCCATTTCTGCATTCACATTCGTCATTAAATGACTTTGTATTTTAGTCAATTTATGCAATTTTGACAAATAATCGCGTATTTCTATTAAATTCCACAGCTGCAAAAAATTTCATTTGTGTTACAAATTGTCCGCGGTCCATGCTCCTTCCATTTCTGAAGAAATTTCGCGGCTAACGCACCAGACGAAAAAGTCGATTTTCGACATTTTCGAAATTTAATTGCAAATATCTCGAAAATGCGAATTTAGCAACAGAAACGGACATCGGATCCGTACTCAGCGACCTCGAGTCTACTTGACCACATATGTCACACATTTTACTTCGGTGCCACGGAAACACAGACACACACACACACACACACACAGACACACATTGTCATCCGTATATATGTGACCGGGAGAACCCGTCTTCAGTGAAAACTCGGATATCCGGGTTTTCACTGAGTTGGTTAGTGAAAACCCGGATATCCGGGTTTTCACTGTTGAGTTAGTGAAAACCCGGATATCCGGGTTTTCACTGATCGGTTAGGGAAAACCCGGATAATTCTCCGATATGCTCAAAATCGCGCAATACACTGCTATAACTATATTTCTATTGCATGTAGGCCGTTTGGTTCCTTCCAAATCAGGCTATGCTTAGGCTCGCCCTGCGCCCACTGTCCACAAGAGTCAGTCGGCGTCACAGTCTGGCGGGTCGAAGCTTAGGCTTAACGCGACCGGTGACCGACTTCAGGGCGCGCGGAGCGCGCCCTGAAGTTGGTGGTCGCGCTAAGCCTCAGTTTTCGACCCGCCAGGCGCGACGCCGGCCGAGTTTTAGTGCAAACAGTGGGTGGGGTGAACACTCCTCCATCTACTTCACCTCCTGCTCAGGCCGGCTGTGCCCCTTCCCTACTAACGCTTGCGACAACTTTCAGTCGCGTGCAAGCTGTAAGCGGGATGCACATTCCCTTTTCTTCGCCCCGTGTTGAACCAGACGTGCCAATTGGTCGCAAATCATGCGAAAATCATGCGCATTGTGAAAGGGGCGGTTCGGCACAGATGCAAGGTATGTCTAAGATCGCACGTTTCGAACTCCAGGGCATTTGTTTCGCGCAATAAACAGCGCGATTTGCCATTCAAAAGCTCTTGTTTCGTCAGCAGTGTTGAAAACTATAGAAGGGTCATATTCTAGGCTATTTCTTAGAAAAGATAGATGAAAACACAGCTATCATGATTTTCACGATCCTCCCACGAAATCTCGCATATCCGAGTTTTCACTAAACTTTCAGTGAAAACCCGGATAATTTGATATTATCCGGGTTTTCACTAACCCGTCAGTGAAAACACGGATATCCGGGTTTTCACTAAGTCGACCAGTGAAAACCCGGATATCCGGGTTTTCACTGGATCCGGGTAGTCACGGTAACATATATTACACCTCGCCGCGCTGAGGCGCGGCGAACAAGCTGTGTGTGTAAAAAGTTCAACCTATACTTCGCGTCTGTCAAATTTGGATGAACAGTATAGTGAACTTTGTACACATCGTTAGCCGCATCTGGAGAAAGTGTCTTGAGAATGTGTACCTTAATGCCAAGTGCAGCTATCCCCACGATACGGTTGTCTGTACAGCTGATCTAAAGCTCAGTGATATCGCCGCGTTCGCTATATGTTATCGGCATGATACGACGCCGTCTATCTAATGTTTTCTACCTGTGTGAATACGTCACATCCAACAAAACAAGCTGTGTGTGTAAAAAGTTCAACCTATGCTTTGTGTCTGTCAAATTTTGGTGAACAGTATAGTGAACTTTGTACACATCGTTAGCCGCATCTGGAGAAAGTGTCTTGAGAATGTGTAGCTTAATGCCAAGTGCAGCTATCCCCACAATACGGTTGTCTGTACAGCTGATCTGAAGCTCAGTGATATCGCCGCGTTCGCAAAATGTTATCGGCATGATACGACGCCGTTTATCTGATGTTTCCTACCAGTGTGAAAACGTCACATCCAACAAAAAAACTTGCCAAAAGTTTGGTGCGAGCGAATTCCTGTGTTCAGCGTACGCATTTCTGTTTCCGCGTGCACATTCATCAATAAACAGCTGTTCTGGCCATCAGACGAAAATCTCGATTTTGACATTTTTTTTAAATATTTATTCTAAATATCTCAAAATTGGAATTTATTAAAACTGTAAAACTGTGTCACAAATTCTTTTTGGCATACGGCCTTACCATTTCTCCGTTCAAATTCGTCAAAAAACGACGTTCTATTTTGTCGATTTATGGAATTTTGAAAAATAATCACGTATTTCTATTAAATTCCACATTTGCAAAAAATTTCTGTTGCGCTACAAACTATCCGCAGTCTATACTCTTTCCATTTCTGAAGAAATTTCGCCGCTATAATATCAGGTGAAAAAGTCGATTTTCGACATTTCCATATTTTGATTGAAAATATCTCAAAATTGCAATTATCAACAACTGCAAAACTACGTCACAAATCCTTATTGCATACGACCTTTCCATATCTGCATTCACATTCGTCAATAAATGGCGTTGCATTTTAGTCAATTTTATGCAATTTTGACAAATAATTGCGTATTTCTATTAAATTCCACATTTGCAATAAATTTCTTTTGTGTTACAAATTATCTGCGGTCCATGCTCCTTCCATTTCTGAAGAAATTTCGCGGCTAGCGCATCAGACGAGAAAGTCGATTTTCGACATTTTCGAATTTTAATTGCGAATATCTCGAAAATGCGAAATTAGCAACAGAAACGGACATCGGATCCGTACTCAGCGACATCGACTCTACTTGACCACATATGTCACTGACTTTACTTCGGTGCGACGGAAACACAGACAGACAGACAGACAGACAGACAGACACACACACATTGTCATCCGTATATATACACCTCGCCGCGCTGAGGCGCGGCGAAAAAACTTGCCAAAAGTTTGGTGCGAGCGAATTCCTGTGTTTAGCGTGCACATTTCTGTTTCCGAGTGCACATTCATCAATAAACAGCTGTTCTGGCCATCAGACGAAAATCTCGATTTTGACATTTTTTAAATTTGAATTCTAAATATCTCGAAATTGGGATTTATTAAAACTGTAGGACTATGTCACAAATTCTTATTGGCATACGGCCTTCCCGTTTCTACGTTCAAATTCGTCAAACAAGCTGTTTTAAAAAAGTTGAGTTGTTTTGTTAATACAGAGTGGTTTGTGAGTGCTTTAACGTGGAAGAGTAAAAGAGTGGATACTTTTGTAATGTGTTTCGAAGCCTTTCCGATATGACGCGCGCCCGCCCGGAGTCCACTATTCATGCGCTACTTTTGACACGCTCCTTTCTGAGGGGTTCTTGCAGGGCAACATTGAGATCGCCCGGGATTAATTTTTTGAGCAAGACACGCATTTCGGAGCGGTTGTTGCAAGGCAACATTGGGATCGCCCGGGATTATTTTTTGAGCAGACGAAGTTGTTCGTAAGACAAGGGTTAACAAGCTGTGTGTGTAAAAAGTTCAACCTATACATTGTGTCTGTCACATCTTGGTGAACAGTATAGTGAACTTAATACACATCATTAGCCGCATCTGGAGAAATTAGCTTGAGAAAGTCTGCTATAAACCAGGTGCAGCTATTACCACGATACGGTTGTCTGTACAGCTGATCTAAGTGATCAGTGATATCGCCGCGTTCGCTATATGTTATCGGCATGATACGACGCCGTTGATCTAACGTTTCTAGCTGTGTGAAATCCTCACATCCAACAAAAAAACTTGCCAAAGATGGAAACTTGCTAGCGTCTGAACACAACTATCAGAGCTTTGAGGCTCGGTTAACAACTTGGCCCACTTTTGGAGCAACTGGACGCGACTACGACGATGACTCAGCAACGCAAACGGACGCCAACACTTCGCTGGGTGTTATCGACGCCATCGTGTGACAAGATGCCAATCGAGGGGGGGGGGGGGGGGGGTGGGGTGGTGTGAGCGTAGGTATAGTCTTCAACGAAACTCGCTACCGGTAGCATTGAACACAGAGATTTAAGGTTATGTAAACAATTTTGCTGACGTGGAGAAACCAGAAGGCGCTACGCCGATGGTGGTTTGCCTATTCGGCGTCAAAACGTAGCGCGGCAAAAAAGCAAAAGGGTCGCCGAGGATCGAACCTCGGTCGGCTCGCACGTTTTTGCGCGCGATCCGGCGGCTTTCTCGCCTACGCCATGCTGTCGCATCACAGCGCTTCTCAAAACGGCGCTCTTATAGTCTCAGTTGGCGTCTATTCAGCAGACTACGGTGCTTTAGCACGTGATATGCCCCGTAAGCACCGTAACATTGCAAATAGAGATAATTTGTCGAAAAATTTCAAACTTCAAACGTTACACCCACCTTCATTCTGAAAATAGCAACAGCTAATATCATCGGATCCGTAATCGGCGACATCGACTCTACCTGACGCCATCTGTCACGTGTTTTGCTTCGGCAGGACAAAAAAGTTCGCGGACTACACATCGTCATCTGTATACATTTACCTCGCCGCGCTGAGGCGCGGCGAAAAAAAACAAAAGTGTTTCTTTAGGAATGACCGTTCAACAACTGCTCAACGTAAGTTTTCAAACGGTCAAACGAATGCCGCACTACAACGCAAGACGAGCGAGTTAGGGCCGATTTGCTGTTTGAACCTTCGAGTTACTGTAGCTCGCCAAATTCAAACTTTCGAATCTCGACTTCTGTTAACGGAATGATCAGTGTGACGAAACCTATTTAACAAACTCAAGATTGTCTCTCTACGACTGAAGACGAGCGAGTTAGAGGAGTTTTGCGTTTTGAACTTTTGGGTTACTGTAGCTCGCGATATTCAAACTTTTGAGTTTCGACCAATAGAAGAACAAATGATCAGTGGGTCAAGAGCTATCCAGCAACTCAAGATCGTCTCCCTACGACGCACGCTGAGCGAGTTTGAGCGATTTCTGCGTTAAAACGCGAGAATGTCGCTTTTCGTGTTGCGTGTTTGCGTAATTAAGAAAACTTTTATGCCAAGCGAAAGAGCACATCGACACCTATTACTTGACCTATCGCACGCCGCTCTACGACGTAAGACGAGCGTGTTAGAGCCGTTTTGCGTTTTGGACCTTCGGGTTGCTGTAGCGCGCGCAATTCAAACTTTTGAATTTCGACTTCTCTTAAGGGAATTATCAGTGTGCCGAAACCTTTTCAACGAAGTCAAAATCGTCTCTCTAAGACGGAAGACGAGCGAGTTAGATAAGTTTCGCGTTTTAAACCTTTGGGTTACTGTAGCTCCCGAAATTCAAACTTTTGAGTTTCGACCAATAGAAGAACAAATGATCAGTGAGTCGAGAGCTATCCAACCAACCCAAGATCGTCTCCCTACGACGCACGCTGAGCGAGTTAGAGCGATTTCTGCGTTAAAAACGCGAGAATGTCGCTTTTCGTGTTGCGTGTTTGCGTAATTAAGAAACGTTTAATGCCAAACGAAAGAGCATGTCGAGACCTATTAGGTGACCTATCGAACGCCGCTCTACGACGTAAGACGAGCGAGTTATAGCCGTTTTCCGTTTTGACCTTCGGGTTACTGTAGCGCGCGCAATTCAAACTTTTGAATTCCGATCTCTCGAGGTACATTACCAATAAGTCGAGAGCTATCCATAAAGCCCAAGATCGCCTTCCTACGACTTACCAACGCCGAGATATGAGAGCGTGACACACGCACGGACGCACGGACGATAAGCTCTCGTAGGGGTTCGCCCGGCTGAGGCCGGGCGAAAAAACGACGTTTTGATTTATGGAATTTTAAAAAATAATTACGTATTTCATTAAATTCCATATTTGCAAAAAAATTCTCTTGCGTTACAAATTATCCGCAGTCTACACTCTTTCCTTTTCTGAAGAAATTTCGCCCCTATATCATCAGGTGAAAAAGTCGATTTTCGACATTTCCGTATTTTGATTGGAAATATCTCGAAATTGCAATTTTTAAAAAGTGCAAAACTATCTCACAAATTCTTATTGGCATACGACCCTTCCATTTCTGCATTCACATTCGTCAATAAATGACGTTGTATTTTGGTCAATTTGTGCAATTTTGACAAATAATCATGTATTTCTATTAAATTCCACATTTGCAAAAAATTTCTTTTGTGTTACAAATTATCCGCGGTCAATGCCCTTGCCATTTCCGAAGAAATTTCGCGGCTAACGCATCAGACGAAAAAGTCGATTTTCGACATTTTCGAATTTTAATTGCGAATATCTTGAAAATGCGAAATTAGCAACAGAAACGGACATCGGATCCGTACTCAGCGACATCGACTCTACTTGACCACATATGTCACGTGTTTTACTTCGGTGCGACGGAAACACAGACACACACACACACACACACAGACACACACACACACACACACATTGTCATCCGTATATATACACCTCGCCGCGCTGAGGCGCGGCGAAACAAGCTGTGTGTGTAAAAAGTTCAACCTATACTTTGTGTCTGTCAAATCTTGGTGAAGAGTACAGTGAATTTCATTCGCATAATTAGCCGTATCTAGAGAAGGTATCTTAAAAACGTGTACCACAATTTAAATGCAGCTATTATCACGATACGGTTGTCTGTACAACTGATCTAAAGCTCAGTGATATCGCCGCGTTCGCTATATGGTATCGGCATGATACGACGCCGTTGATCTGAAGTTTTATACCTGTGGGAATACGCCACATCGAACAAAAACACTTGCCAACTGTTTGGTCCAGTCGTTCTCTACCAGGAATTTCGTTTGGTTGCGTATTTCTGCGTTATGACGCTTTTGTCAATTTACAGAATTTTTGCAAATTGTGGCGTATTTCTATACAATTCCACAATTGCAAACAATTTTGTTTGTGTTACAGATTATCCGCGGTCTATGCTCTTTCGATTTCCAAAGAAATTTCGCCGCTAGTCCATCTGGCGACAAAGTCGATTTTCGACATTTCAAAACTGTAGAACCATGTCACAAATGCTTGTTACCTTACGACCTATCAATTTCTGCATTCACATTCGTCAATAAATGGCGTTCTATGTTTGTCAATTTATGAAATTATGACAAATAATTGCGTATTTCTATGAAATTTCACATTTGAAAAAATTTCTTTTGTGTTACAAATTGTCCACGGCCTATGCTCTTTCCATTTCTGAAGAAATTTCGCCGCTAGCTCATCAGGCGAAAAAGACGATTTTGACATTTTTATATTTTAATTGTAAATATCTCCAAATTGCAATTTTTTAAAACTGAAAAACTATGTCACAAATTCTTATTGGCTTACGACGTTTCAGTTTCTGCATTCACATTCATCAATAAATGACGTTCAATTTTTGTCAATTTATGAAATTTCGACAAACAATTGCGTATTTCTATCAAATTCCACATTGACAAAAAATTTCTTTCATGTTACAAATTATCAGCGGTCCGTGCTCTTTCCATTTCTGAAGAAATTTCGCGGCTAGCTCATCAGGTGAAAAAGCCGATTTTCGACATTTTTGAATTTTAATTGTGAATATCTCGAAATTGCAATTTTTTAAAACTGAAAAACTATGTCACAAATTCTTATTGGCTTACGACGCTTCAGTTTCTGCATTTACATTCATCAATAAATGACGTTCAATTTTTGTCAATTTATGAAATTTCGACAAACAATTGCGTATTTCTATCGAATTCCACATTGACAAAAAATTTCTTTCGTGTTACAAATTATCAGCGGTCCGTGCTCTTTCCATTTCTGAAGAAATTTCGCGGCTAGCTCATCAGGTGAAAAAGTCGATTTTCGACATTTTTGAATTTTAATTGTGAATATCTCGAAAATGCGAAATTAGCAACAGAAACGGACATTGGATCCGTACTCAGCGACCTTGACTCTACTTGACCACATATGCCACATGCTTTACTTCGGTGCCACGGACACACGGACAGACAGACAGACAGACAGACAGACATTGTCATCCGTATATATACACCTCGCCGCGCTGAGGCGCGGCGAAAAAATGGCAAACATTTTGCCTGGGGCGCTTAAAAATAGCAAAATTTTTGCCTGCGGCGCTATATTTTGGACGTTTTTGACCAAAATTAAGCAATTTTTGGTACTTTTTGGCCTATTTTTTCGCCGCGCCTCAGCGCGGCGAGGTGTATATATACGGTTGACAATGTCTGTCTGTCTGTCTGTGTGTCTGTGTGTCTGTGTGTCTGTGTGTGTGTCCGTGGCACCGAAGTAAGATATGTGACATATGTTATCAAGTAGAGGCAAGGTCGCTGAGCACGGATCCGATGTCCGTTTCTGTTGCTAATTTCGTGTTTTCGAGATATTTACAATTAAAATATTAAAAGGTAAAGAATCGAGCTTTTCGTCTGATGAGCTAGAGATGAAATTTCTTTTGAAATTGCTAGGTCATAGGCTGCGAATAATTTGTATTACAAAGAAATATTTTTGCAAACGAACAATTTCATAGAAATCTGCGACTATTTGTCAAAATTTCACAAATTGTCAAAAATAGAGCGTCTTATTTTGTCGAATCTGAATGCACAAATGGAAAGGCCGTACGTTAGTAATAGTACGCGACATATCCATACAATTTTCGATAGTTGCAATTTTGAGATATTTGCAATCAAATCTCAAAAATGTCGAAAATCGACTTTTTCGTCGGATTAGCCAGTGGCGAAATTTGTTCAGGAATGGCAAGAGCACAGACCACTGATGATTTGTAACACAAAAGATAATTTGCAAATGTGGAATTTGATGGAAATAAGCGATTGTTTGTCAACGTTCTATAAAATTGACCAAAATGCAATGTCAGAATTCGGCGAATGTGAATGCAGAAATGGAAAGGCCGTATGCTAGTTGGATTACGTGACACATTCTTACAGTTTTTGATAGTTGCAGTTTCGAGATATTTAGAACCAGGATTGCAAAAGACCAAAATCGACAATGTCGTCTGATGGGCAAGCGGCGAAATTTCTATATAAAGGGCACGTATTGTCTGAGCGGTATTGCGATTGCGTTCGTCTGAGCACGTTGTACATGCAACGCTGTTGTGAACATTACGATCAATCAACATGTCGCGCAAGAATCAATGGCACAATGATGGACAACAATCAGTCAGTAGTCAAGGCCATGACAGAACTTCTTGCGCGTGCTGCATTCCTTGTCTTCTTTGTCCTGCTCCACTGCGAGAAGTCGAGTTGAGTCTCTCTGAAACATCCCCCGAACGTGAAACGAGCAGGAACATATGAAGCAACTGCACAGCACGGGGGAAGTGACCTGCGCTCCTGGCGTATGGAGTTTTCAGACGGCAGCAGCAATGACGGAGGCCCAGAATGTGTGTAGTTGTGGGTCAGCGCTCTGCCATCTGAGCCTAAAGGGAGTCAAAAGGTGACGTTACCTACATACATACCATAATATAGTTACTAACTAGTGAACGTAGAACCAAACGAAGTAACCTGCGTTGCTGACGTATTGAATTTGCAGAAGGCAGCAGCAATGACGGAGGCTCTAATTGTAGTTGTGAGCCAGCGCTCTGCCATCTGATCCTGAACGTTGACTACGCACAATGTTACGCATATCCAATTGTTTTGACCATCCTGGATGGGATGGTAAGGATGGCACGATCATACGATGGCAATCCTCTCAGAGGGGACACAGGCTTTTTCTCTGCTTACCTAAGATCACTGCTTTTGCCATCCTCGCAGAGGGAACATGGGATTCTGCTCCATGACACTTATGCTTGCTCCCATGACACCTCAGATTTATGTATTTTGTACGCAGTCAGACGTCATTTTAGGGTATTTCTCTGCTTGGCAGATTCTCATACCGCATTTTGCGTGTCACAGTATTGACCATTGCTAGTACTAGCCAGTATCTATTTCACTTATTTTGGCTCACAGACTACTGCTTCTAATGCATAGGAATGGCTTTCCACTCAGACTACAGATCAGCCTCAAGGCTAAAGCCCCTGCTAGCACATATCAGTATCTTTTCACTCATTTACAGCTTATGGCGAAACACTACTTGCGCGCAGGGTATACACAACTGGGGATCTATAGCAGAGGGATGAGATGCATTGCAAAGCAGCAACCTACCTAGCTCACGGCATCTTCGGCTCAAAGCTAAAGCCCCTGCTAGCACATATCAGTATCTTTTCGCTCATTTACGGCTCATGGCGAATCACTACTTGCACACAGAGTATACACAACTGGGGATCTATAGCAGAGGGATGTGACGCATTGCAAGGCAGCAACCTACCTAGCTCATGGCATCTTCGGCTCAAAGCTAAAGTCCCTGCTAGCACATATCAGTATCTTTTGCTCATTTACAGCTCATATCGAAACACTACTTGCGTGCATCGCTGAACTGCTGAGCTCAGAGCCTCTGGCAAGGGCCGCTCACGCGCCACACCACTCTCTGACTCACGCTGTGCTCTCACAACTCCCAACAGAGACGACACAGACTCTACACTACAGTACAAGCAACCATAAATACACCAAGTCGCAAATTGACTCAGTAGAAAGTCAGGTGGGGCGGACGTGGTTTGGGACCAGGTCCCAAGCCTCAGGGCCACTGGCAAGGGCCGCTCACACACCACACCACTCTCTGACTCATGCTGTGATTTCACAACTCCCAACAGAGACGACACAGACTTTATTTAGCGCGGAGTCCTGTCGTCACTTTTGGGAGCGGTGACAGCACAGTGTGAGTCAGAGAGTGGTGTGGCGTGTGAGCAGCCCTTGCCGGAGGCCCTGAGGCTTTGTGACCTGGCCCCAAACCACCTCCGCATACCAGAACTTTCTACTGAGTCAATTTGCGACTTGGTGCATTTATGGTCGCTTATACTTTAGCGCTAAGTCCTGTCGTCGCTTTTGGGAGCGGTGAGAGCACAGTGTGGGTCAGAGAGTGGTGTGGCATGTGAGCAGCCCTTGCCGGAGGCCCTGAAGCTTTGTGACCTGGCCCCAAACCACCTCCGCCTACCAGAACTTTTCACTGAGTCAGTTTGTGACTTGGTGTACTTACCATATGGTCGCTTGTACTTTAGCGTGGAGTCCTGTCGCCACTTTATTAATGAGCGGTGAGAGCACAGTGTGAGTCAGAGAGTGGAGTGGCATGTGAGCAGCCCTTGCCGGAGGCCGTGAGGCTTTCTGGCCTGGCCCCAAACCACCTCCGCCTACCAGAACTTTCTACTGAGTCAATTTGCAACTTGGTGTATTTTTGGTCGCTTGTACTTTAGCGCGGAGTCCTGTCGTCACCTTTGGGAGCAGTGAGAGCACAGTGTGAGTCAGAGAGAGGTGTGGCGTGTGAGCAGCCCTTGCCGGAGGCCGTGAGGCTTTCTGGCCTGGCCCCAAACCACCTCTGTCTGCCAGAACTTTCTACTGAGTCAATTTGCGACTTGGTGTATTTATGGTCGCTTGTACTTTAGTGCGGAGTCCTGTCGCCACCTTTGGGAGCAGTGAGAGCACAGTGTGAGTCAGAGAGAGGTGTGGCGTGTGAGCAGCCCTTGCCGGAGGCCGTGAGGCTTTCTGGCCTGGCCTCAAACCACCTCCGCCTACCAGAACTTTCTACTGAGTCAATTTGCGACTTGGTGTATTTATGGTCGCTTGTACTTTAGTGCGGAGTCCTGTCGCCACCTTTGGGAGCAGTGAGAGCACAGTGTGAGTCAGAGAGAGGTGTGGCGTGTGAGCAGCCCTTGCCGGAGGCCGTGAGGCTTTCTGGCCTGGCCTCAAACCACCTCCGCCTACCAGAACTTTCTACTGAGTCAATTTGCGACTTGGTGTATTTATGGTCGCTTGTACTTTAGTGCGGAGTCCTGTCGTCACCTTTGGGAGCAGTGAGAGCACAGTGTGAGTCAGAGAGAGGTGTGGCGTGTGAGCAGCCCTTGCCGGAGGCCGTGAGGCTTTCTGGCCTGGCCTCAAACCACCTCCGCCTACCAGAACTTTCTACTGAGTCAATTTGCGACTTGGTGTATTTATGGTCGCTTGTACTTTAGTGCGGAGTCCTGTCGTCACCTTTGGGAGCAGTGAGAGCACAGTGTGAGTCAGAGAGAGGTGTGGCGTGTGAGCAGCCCTTGCCGGAGGCCGTGAGGCTTTCTGGCCTGGCCTCAAACCACCTCCGCCTACCAGAACTTTCTACTGAGTCAATTTGCGACTTGGTGTATTTATGGTCGCTTGTACTTTAGTGCGGAGTCCTGTCGCCACCTTTGGGAGCAGTGAGAGCACAGTGTGAGTCAGAGAGAGGTGTGGCGTGTGAGCAGCCCTTGCCGGAGGCCGTGAGGCTTTCTGGCCTGGCCTCAAACCACCTCCGCCTACCAGAACTTTCTACTGAGTCAATTTGCGACTTGGTGTATTTATGGTCGCTTGTACTTTAGTGCGGAGTCCTGTCGTCACCTTTGGGAGCAGTGAGAGCACAGTGTGAGTCAGAGAGAGGTGTGGCGTGTGAGCAGCCCTTGCCGGAGGCCGTGAGGCTTTCTGGCCTGGCCCCAAACCACCTCCGCCTACCAGAACTTTCTACTGAGTCAATTTGCGACTTGGTGTATTTATGGTCGCTTGTACTTTAGTGCGGAGTCCTGTCGTCACCTTTGGGAGCAGTGAGAGCACAGTGTGAGTCAGAGAGAGGTGTGGCGTGTGAGCAGCCCTTGCCGGAGGCCGTGAGGCTTTCTGGCCTGGCCCCAAACCACCTCCGCCTACCAGAACTTTCTACTGAGTCAATTTGCGACTTGGTGTATTTATGGTCGCTTGTACTTTAGTGCGGAGTCCTGTCGTCACCTTTGGGAGCAGTGAGAGCACAGTGTGAGTCAGAGAGAGGTGTGGCGTGTGAGCAGCCCTTGCCGGAGGCCGTGAGGCTTTCTGGCCTGGCCCCAAACCACCTCCGCCTACCAGAACTTTCTACTGAGTCAATTTGCGACTTGGTGTATTTATGGTCGCTTGTACTTTAGTGCGGAGTCCTGTCGTCACCTTTGGGAGCAGTGAGAGCACAGTGTGAGTCAGAGAGAGGTGTGGCGTGTGAGCAGCCCTTGCCGGAGGCCGTGAGGCTTTCTGGCCTGGCCCCAAACCACCTCCGCCTACCAGAACTTTCTACTGAGTCAATTTGCGACTTGGTGTATTTATGGTCGCTTGTACTTTAGTGCGGAGTCCTGTCGTCACCTTTGGGAGCGGTGAGAGCACAGTGTGAGTCAGAGAGTGGTGTGGCGTGTGAGCAGCCCTTGCCGGAGGCCGTGAGGCTTTCTGGCCTGGCCCCAAACCACCTCCGCCTACCAGAACTTTCTACTGAGTCAATTTGCGACTTGGTGTATTTATGGTCGCTTGTACTTTAGTGCGGAGTCCTGTCGTCACCTTTGGGAGCAGTGAGAGCACAGTGTGAGTCAGAGAGAGGTGTGGCGTGTGAGCAGCCCTTGCCGGAGGCCGTGAGGCTTTCTGGCCTGGCCCCAAACCACCTCCGCCTACCAGAACTTTCTACTGAGTCAATTTGCGACTTGGTGTATTTATGGTCGCTTGTACTTTAGTGCGGAGTCCTGTCGCCACCTTTGGGAGCAGTGAGAGCACAGTGTGAGTCAGAGAGTGGTGTGGCATGTGAGCAACCCTTGCCGGAGGCCGTGAGGCTTTCTGGCCTGGCCCCAAACTACCTCCGCCTACCAGAACTTTCTACTGAGTCAATTTGCGACTTGGTGTATTTATGGTCGCTTGTACTTTAGCGTGGAGCTCTGTCGTCACTTGGGAGTGGTGAGAGCACTGTGTGAGTCAGAGAGTGGTCTGGTGTGTGAGCAGCCCTTGCCAGAGGCACTGAGGCTTGGGACCTGGCCCCAAACCACCTCCGCTCCCCAGAACTTTCCATGAGTCAATTGGAGTGGTCTTTAGATGCTTGGGAGGCGGTTGCAAATCGTCAGCAAATGACACTTGCTTTGACGCACGTTTAGCCATGACAACATTTGATGGAAAAAGAACTATTATCGCACAGCGATGAGCCTATGTTGGCATGGCCAGACCAGAAATCTTATAGGACAGTTAGCATGATCTGAAAAGCTGCCGCTGATGCATGTATGACTGTTGTAGAGGATAATCGAAGAGCGTATATGCCACTGTAAAAACTCCTTCATTGTCAGGTATAGATAAAGAGGAGCCTGTGAGTTCAATTGACCAGTGCAACTACTGCAAGAGACACCCTGTGACAAACAAATTGCCCATATCTTCCCTTGCAATCAAGCTGCACTCAACCAACCCTGTGAGTTCAATTGGCCAATGCAACTACTGAGAGAGATACCCTGTGACAAACAAATCATCCATATCTTCCCTTGTAATCAAGCTGCAATCAACCAAGCCTGTGAGTTCAATTGGCCAATGCAACTACTGCGAGAGATAGCCTGTGACAAACAAATCGCTCATATCTTCACTTGCAATCAAGCTGCAATCAACCAAGCCTGTGAGTTCAATTGGCCAACTCAACTACTGCAAGAGATACCCTGTGACAAACAAATCACCCATATCTTCCCATGCAATCAAGCTGCAATCAACCAAGCCTGTGACTTCAATTGGCCAATGCAACTACTGCGAGAGATACCCTGTGACAAACAAATCACCCATATCTTCCCATGCAATCAAGCTGCAATCAACCAAGCCTGTGAGTTCAATTGGCCAACGATGCTACTGTGAGAGGTCCCCTGTGACAAACAAATCGCCCATATCTTCCCAATCAAGCTGCACAATACAAAACACGTAAACTGTGACGCAGCAAGGTAATAATCACAGTGGATAATCACAACTGTGATATAGCATAGTACTATCCCGTGTCCCCACTGACAGCAAGGCAGATTTATATGATTTGAAAAATGCCAGTCATGATGGCACGAAAATCACAGAATGTCAAAGAGTCGATTTTCTGTGACCCCTCAGATCGCCCTACAAGCGACCCGATGTGGCGGAATCCGGTCGATGGTCAAAACAATTGGGTATTCACGATCATGGAACCACACACCACACGTTGTGTTCATAACGTACGATTTGGATGATGAACATATTAATGGGATCGACCGCCGCGTCGCAGGCGCATAATTGAAGTCGTAGTGTGGCTTTAGTAGCATATAGGTGTGACAATTGGCGGCAGATGTCGATTCGTAGTCATTCCAGTCGTGACGCCCAGGAGCGCAACTGCTGAAACAACAAATCGATTGCATTGGCTAGCACATGCGCAAGTACATACATCAGACTGCAGAAAAAAATGTTTTGTACCTTATGTGAGACCTTTTGACGTTAGTTCAACGAACATTTGCAGGTTTGGTCCGTCAGTGTTTCTAGAGTGACATATCAGTGTTTCAAAACAATGTCATCCCAGTCTTTCCTCAATTGATTGGCCAGTTTCCAGAATATGTCGTTGTTGAATGTTAGCGTGTTACGAATTCGGTGTGTACATTTCAGTGGCCCGTAGACTCTATCTTCGATTTGAGTATCCTCCACTTGTTTCTCGCCTTTATCGCCCATTCCATCACATCCTTTCTGGGTGACATTCTACTGATTTTGATGCAACTCTTTGGACAGTGTTCTATGAAAAGTCCAGCCAAGCTTCTAACCCGACTGAGCGCGACATAAATCTGTGCCGACTGAAATATCTCGTCTCCAATGTGGACAGCAGCTGACGAAAGGCTCATTCCTTGAGACTTGTGAATTGTCACTGCCCACGCTGGTATAAGGGGAAACTGAGTTCTAGCAATAAATCTGCCAAAGTGATTGTACTCAGTCTCGATTCTTTCAATTGGTATGTAGCCGTCTTCTTCTTGCAGTTCACTGCCAATATTTGGATTCTCAAATTGGACAGCTATGCAGGTTATGTGCCCGTTCTCGTCTCTCTGAAACTTGGCAACTTTTCCTGTGTCACCATTGACTAGATCGAAGCATAAGTTTCTTGTTAGCATAACTTTAGTCCCAACAGACACCTCAAGCTTCTTTAGAAGGCCTCCAGCGTCTCGGTCATCTTTTGGGATGTGCTTTGGATCAGCCGAACATCCACTGGCGATGTCATTAAGCGAGTATATGTCAGTGGCGTGGAAGACTTCTGTCAAAGCGTCTAGTTGACGTTGCCTTTCGTTGTTAAAAGCTTCGACCTGTCTAATTTTAGGATAAAGCCGCATGGCTACTTCAATGTTTGACAAAGCTTCTTTTGTTCGAACGCGTTGCATAAGTGTCTCCAAGTCCCCATCTTTCAGTTGGCCAACCTTCACTCTGTCGAGCAGCTGACACCAGGGTTTGTCTGCTTTCTGTCGCATGTTTTCTTCCAGCCAAATAAAGTCAAAATTCTCAAACAAGGGGTGATTAAAGCACATTTCTTCTTTTATCGGAGGCAATTGGAAGAAGTCACCAGCCACAATCACGTTCATTCCACCAAATGGGGCACTGTTCATTCCACTGTTGTCGTTCTGATATATCTCAGAAAGCCGTCTGTGGACATTCTGAAAAGTCGTCAATCCAACCATGCTAATTTCGTCAATGATAAAAAATTTCTTCTGTCCGAGTTTTTCTTTCACAAGTGACATAACCTTCTGGCTAAGGGGATAGTACATTAGCGAACCGTCTCTGTCCTTCTTAGTGATTGGCAGTTTCAGAAGCGAATGAAGGGTGTGGCCTCCAATATTCTTTGCTGCCAGACCTGTATAGGCGCCAGTTGTTACAGGGTCATGGCCAGGAAACTCGCTGTACATCACTTTCAAACATTCAGCCAACACTCTTAAGAAGTGAGACTTCCCAGTGCCAGCATTGCCAAATATCGCGATCATGAGTTGCTTGGACGAATTAATATTGCGTCGAATGTACTTCAGGCAGCGCCGTTGATCATTTGACAGAGAATCGACAGCCTCTTCAACGCTAAATGTTTCTGTTAATGTAGTCAGGGTATGCCATGCTTGATCTTCTTCAGATGTCACAATGACGTCGTCCGGAGTCTGGGTGGTTTGGTCTTCCACAACGCAAGTGTCTGCATTTTCAGTAAACACCCTGTCATTGTCAAATAGAATGGGAGTATCAGGATCGGCTTCAGAGGCGCCATTGTCGTCCAAGAGAAGGTGGTTGAGCTTCAGCCGTTTTGCAGCCTCTAACACTTCACTAACGAACGAGTCATTTGATAGGTTATCAAAATTCATGCTGGACTGTTTTGCCTCAAAAGATTCTCTTGCAGAGTCAAAGCCTTCAACCAGCTGCTTCTCTGTTCTGTGAGGATAGTGCAACAAAATCAGCGAGTAGTAGTAGTCATCCGTGCTCATGCTAATGTACGACGTTCTGATGCATTTGAACTGCCGCCTCTTTCGAAGTTTGCCACTCTCGTCAAGCAATGCAAGCAACTGTGCACCTTTTGTGTCGAAGGAAACGCGGTCGTAC
>JASAMZ010006473.1:0-13589 GCA_030248115.1 Linhomoeus sp. GSCO2_2 | reverse complement strand
AAAGACACTGGAATCTAACGCAAAACTACAGGTTAATTGTGAGCATGATTTGATGTTGGCTTGCAGTGAGCTCTTCAGCGATATCAAGATCGCTCCTCTGCAACGCACGAGTGCCAAGATATAACAAAGCAAAGTCTGCAGTTTTCATCGCGTTTTGGTTACTGTAGCCCTCTCATTGACCTTTTGAAACTTTTTATTGTCGGATTCTTGCTCAGGATGTCGAGCGCTTCATTTTGATATGCGATTCGACTAGGTTCGATGAAGTTTTGACTTTTCGCGGACATTACCTCGGGATACTGTAGCGCGCAATTCTTAAAACTTGTTATTATTTCGACGTCACAGTTCGCGAGAGTACATAGTCCCAGGGCTACTCGCCGATGTGTCGAACTCAACTCAGCGACGTCAGACAAGCGAGTTATTAAGCCCGAAGCAAACGTGTCGTTTCCAGTTTTCGACGCGTTTTGGATACTGTAGCTCTCTAGTTAAACTTTTAAAACTTTTTTTGTCGGATTCGTGCTCAGGAGCTCGAGCGCTTTACTTTGATATGCGATTTGACTAGCTTCGGTCAACTTTTGTCTTAAAATGGACCCCACTTTGGGATACTGTAGCGCGCGAGTTTGAAAATTTATTCCAGTTTTGAACACTCAGATGGCGAGAGTAGTCCGAGGGCTAATCGTCGATGTGTCGAACTCAACCCAGCGACGTCAGACAAGCGAGTTATTAAGCCCGAAACAAGCGTGTCGTTTCCAGTTTTCGACGCGTTTTGGTTACTGTAGCTCTCTGTTTAAACTTTTGAAACTTTCTGTTGTCGGATTCGTGCTCAGGAGCTCGAGCGCTTCACTTTGATATGCGATTTGACTAGCTTCGGTCGACTTTTGTCTTAAAATGGACCCCACTTTAGGATACTGTAGCGCGCGAGTTTGAAAACTTATTTCAGTTTTGAACACTCAGATGGCGAGAGGAGTCCGCAGGCTACTCGACGATGTCTCAAACTCCACCCTACGACGTCGGACGAGCGAGTTATTAAGCCCGAAGCGAGCGTGACCCACGTACATACGCACGTACGTACGTGCGCACGCCGAGCTCTTGATATGGTTCGCTCGGCTGAGGCCGAGCGAAAAAATAAGTGCCCTAGGCGCTTATTGGAGGATAGACGGTAGATCTTGCCCAAATCAAAGTACAAAACAGCAAATTTTGTCGAAGAATATACAGCGAATTTCCCTTAAAATCAAAACCTCACCTCTCAGAGTTGGCCGGCCGACTGGTGTTGGGTTTGTGAAGGGCGACGCGGTCGAAGATACGGTACATCAAGTAGAGCAGGCCGGCGCTGAATCTCGTGAACACGTCAAAGAGCTTGCACACGAAGTTGCCGCCTGAAAATGGGGCGTTCAAATTTGAAAAATCACACGGAATTAAAGAATTTCGACTGTTTCACGCACCCGGGCGCAATGCTAGCAAGGCACAGAGGAACTGACAGAGGTACAGTCGCTTGGACAAGATCTCTTGTATGTTCTCGAGACCTTCCACCGAGAAACCCTGAAAGCGCAGCTGTGAAAAGGCCGCTCCAATCAAATCACCCCACTTTAGCTAGGCAAAACAGACGCTGAAATTTCCACAAATTACGCCCCCAAAACTACAGAAAACAGTCAAGTTTCTTTACAATTACACCACAACATCAACAAAACAAATCACACCATAACATACCGGGTGTCCCAAAATGAAGTGAACCCTTTTTCTCCGGCTTATTACTCACTACTGCGACTACCTATCTCAACCAAATTCTACACACATATATGTACCCTATAAAGTTCTTATTTGGTGTTCCAAATTTTGTTCGCATAGTCCTGATACAACCAGAGTTACAGTCGGTTTAGTGTGTGACATCCAAAAACATTCTCACCCACGCAGTCTCTTGCTTTCAAACGAATAAATTGCAACCGAATATCACTCAGATCAATGGGAGAGGTCGGCAAAATCCTGCTCATTAAAGTTGGCCTTTATGTGTCTCAAATTGGCTATAATAATACCCTCAAATCTGGCGCGAAACGAATAAATCGTACCTCTTTCAAGAATTCGCTGTGAAATCACGTTGCGTGTGGATCATCCCAGGAGTGGCAAATTTCTTACTTCTAAAGCATCCAGCGGTACAAATGTGATACTTTGTCTCTGTTTTGACCGTTTTGTGAAAACTGTGTGTTACCAACAACCACAGAACGGTTATCATCAGGATGCGTCTTCTTACACTAACTGCGCACAAAACGAAGAGAGATTTGAGCGTGAATGATTCATACGCGCGTAACTCAAGCTAGTCTGAAGCGATTGACCTAAAATTTGACACACTTGTCAACAACTCATCAAGGTATATGTGTGCAAAGTATGGTCCAGATTCATTCACAGAAGCGTAAGTTATAAGCGGGAGAAAAAGGGTTCACTTTTTTTGGAACACCCGGTACACACCACACTCACAAATTACACCACAACATCCACAAACTACAAAATCCACAAATTACACCACAAAAATCCACAAAACTTCACCCCACCCCATCAGCCATGACCAGATGGCAGCCCTTGCCCCCTGTCACTTTGGCAATGGTATCTCTGAATCCCTGAAGGTTCTCAGGCTTGGTCACATCTCCACTGTTGTCCACACCGTAATAGGTCTCGAACATCTCTGGAGAGGCTGCTGTGAACTTGTCCAGTTTGAAGTCGTCTTTGCCTAAAGGAGAGCACAGGGTGAGTAGCAAAGCGCAAGGTTCCCTCCTTACCTTTGTTATAGTTATAGTTATAGATAGTTCCAACTTAACGCCATATTTCAGGCCAGGGTTGCCAGATTGCAGAAATGGAAATGTAGTACACATAAGTTTTGATAACCGTTAGCTCACTAACGGGTGCATGGGGGCCAAGATACCACAATATTGTATCACAAATTTGCGGCGCAGGCGAAAGGAAAATTTTTGCCGATTTCAGTCTCTTCCGCTAGGAAATTGCAGCTGAGATGTGCATGCTAGGGTATTTGGGTACTGAAATCAGTACGCCTCAAAAAGTAGTACAGTACTACATTTCAAAATAATGCAGTAATAGCCGTCAAAAATCAGTACTGTACTACCAAAAGTAGTACGTCTGCTAACCCTGTTTCAGGCCCATAGTTGGGCATGGCATACTGCAGTGTGTCTCTGCAAAACTGCAGGTTTCAGACCGATATAAAATAGGGAGGAAATGACATGGGATGTCAAAGATTTATCGAAGCTGGTAAAAAAACAAGCTGTTTTAAAAAAGTTGAGTTGTTTTATTAATACAGAGTGGTTTGTGAGTGTTTGAAAGTGGAAGAGTATAAGAGTGGATACTTTTGTAAAGTATTTCGAAGCCTTTCCGATATGACGCGCGCCCGCCCGGAGTCCACTATTCATGCGCTACTTTTGACACGCTCCTTTCTGAGGGGTTCTTGCAGGGCAACATTGGGATCGCCCGGGATTAATTTTTTGAGCAAGACACACGCATTTCTGAGCGGTTGTTGCAAGGCAACATTGGGATCGCCCGGGATTAATTTTTTTAGCAGGTAAAGTTGTTCGTAAGACAAGGGTTTAAAAAAACAAAAGTATTTCTTTAGGAATGACCGTTCAACAACTGCCTCAACGTAAGCTTTCAAACGGTCGAACGAATGCCGCTCTACAACGTAAGACGAGCGAGTTAGGGCCGATTTACTGTTTGAACCTTTGAGTTACTGTAGCTCGCAAAATTCAAACTTTTGAATCTCGATTTCTCTTAACAGAATGATCAGTGTGCCGAAACCTATTCAACAAACTCAAGATCGTCTCTCTACAACGGAAGACGAGCGACTTTTAGAAGTTTCGCGTTTTAAACTTTTGGGTTACTGTAGCTCCCGAAATTCAAACTTTTGAGTTTCGACCAATAGAAGAACAAATGATCAGTGAGTCGAGAGCTATTCAACCAACCCAAGATCGTCTCCCTACGACGCACGCTGAGCGAGTTAGAGCGATTTCTATGCTACAAATGCGAGAATGTCGCTTTTCGTGTTGCGTGTTTGCGTAATTAAGAAAACTTTTAATGCCAAACGAAAGAGCACGTCGCGACCTTTTTGTTGACCTATCGCACGCCGCCCTACGACGTAAGACGAGCGTGTTAGAGCCGTTTTGCGTTTTGGACCCTCGGGTTACTGTAGCGCGCGCAATTCAAACTTTTGAATTTCGAGTTCTCTCAACGGAATTATCAGTGTGCCGAAATCTATTCAACGAACTCAAGATCGTCTCTCTATGACGTAAGACGAGCGAGTTAGATAAGTTTTGCGTCTTAAACCTTTGGGTTACTGTAGCTCCCGAAATTCAAACTTTTGAGTTTCGACCAATAGAAGAACAAATGATCAGTGAGTCGAGAGCTATTCAACCAACCCAAGATCGTCTCCCTACGACGCACGCTGAGCGAGTTAGAGCGATTTCTATGCTACAAATGCGAGAATGTCGCTTTTCGTGTTGCGTGTTTGCGTAATTAAGAAAACTTTTAATGCCAAACGAAAGAGCACGTCGAGACCTTTTTGTTGACCTATCGCACGCCGCCCTACGACGTAAGACGAGCGTGTTAGAGCCGTTTTGCGTTTTGGACCCTCGGGTTACTGTAGCGCGCGCAATTCAAACTTTTGAATTTCGAGTTCTCTTAACGGAATTATCAGTGTGCCGAAATCTATTCAACGAACTCAAGATCGTCTCTCTATGACGGAAGACGAGCGAGTTAGATAAGTTTTGCGTCTTAAACCTTTGGGTTACTGTAGCTCCCGAAATTCAAACTTTTAAGAGACGCTGTCCGAGAAAATCGACTCTTCAGGGCCAAAAGTGGACACGAATTTTCGACCTTCTTCGATTTAGCTGATTTTTGGATACGTTAAACTAGAAGTAATCCTAAGCATCATGGTTTTTATCCCAGGTCGCTACAACCTCCCTACCTCGAGTTACAGAGTGTCAAAGTTAGCCTATCTAGTGTAATTTTCCTAGTCGCCGCGTCGAAAATTTAAACTGATATATCTTGAGCTAGGCAAAGCGGAACCAACTGATTTTTGGACACATAGTAGACCACCAATACATCTACACATGGTGTGAATTTGAAGCTGCTCTACTGCCGTTAGCGAGCGCAGTGTCCAAAACACCGTCGTCGGCCCGAGAGACGAAATTTTCCATTTTTTTAGTTTTTGCTTATTTTTACCCAGAAATAGCTCGAAGTCGGAGCCAATTTTTTCTTCAATTGAATGGCTATGGAATGCCTCTCGATTAAGCTATAAACGAACAAAATCGAAGGGCACCCATTTTTGTTATTTGCGAAGGAGTAAGTCGAATTATGGCCAATTTGGCGATTTTGCTCTGGTCGATGCGCAAATTGGAAGCGCTATATCTCGAGCTTGGAAGCGCAGAACTTTACAATTTTCAGACATGTGGTAGACCACTACTGCATCTACATATGACGTAAATATAAAGCCGCTCCGCAGCAGACAGCGAGCACAGCTTCCGAAACGCCGTCATCGGCCCAAGACAGATTATTCTGTTTCTGAAGTTTTGTTAATTTTCCCTAAAAACACTTCTGAGTCGGAGCCAATTTTTTCTTCAATGGAAGCCCTCTTGAGTACCTATCGATTGGTCCATAAACGAACAAAATCGAAGGGCACCCATTTTTGTTATTTGCGCCACAATAAGCCCGGTTTGCCGCATCCTGACAATACATGACCACGTGGCAGCATCGACGGAAGTTACGTATCTTTCGGTAGGGTGGGTCCAATTAGCTGATCTTTCGACAGTTAATGAAAAAGATGTGCCCCTATAAACAGCGAAAGTTTCAAGCAATTCTCTTGAGCAGAGCTAGCACAGCGACGAAAACCTCGTGGATGATAGTGCATTTTCACAGTGAGTTCTGTCTACTCAATCTTCAGCGTCATGCAGCAACCCAATGAAACATTCTTTGAAGGTGGCATAGTTGAATAAAATATTTCTATAGGCGCCCTCTAACAGCCCACAAAATTTCAGCGAAATCGGAGACAACGTTATTTTCCAAGAAATTTTGATTTGAAGCATTTTCAGACAAAAAAATTATTCTCTCCGAATGCGCTGAAATTTTGTGGGCTGTTAGAGGGCGCCTATAGAAATAGTTTATTCAACTATGCCACCTTCAAAGAATGTTTCATTGGGTTGCTGCATGACTCTGAAGATTGAGTAGACAGAACTCACTGTGAAAATGCATTATCATCCACGAGGTTTTCGTCGCTGTGCTAGCTCTGCTCAAGAGAATTGCTTGAAACTTTCGCTGTTTACAGGGGCACATCTTTTTCATTAACTGTAGAAAGATCGGCTAATTGAACCCACCCTACCGAAAGATACGCAACTTCCGTCGGTGCTGCCACGTGGTCTTGTATTGCCGGGATGCGGCAAACCGGGCTTATTGTGACGCAAATAACAAAAATGGGTGCCCTTCGATTTTGTTCGTTTATGGACCAATCGATAGGTATTCAAGAGGGCTTCCATTGAAGAAAAAATTGGCTCCGACTCAGAAGTGCTTTTAGGGAAAATTAACAAAACTTCAGAAACAGAATAATCTGTCTTGGGCCGATGACGGCGTTTTGGAAGCTGTGCTCGCTATCTGCTGCGGAGCGGCTTTATATTTACGTCATATGTAGATGCTGTAGTGGTCTACCACATGTCTAAAAATTGTAAAGTTCTGCGCTTCCAAGCTCGAGATACAGCGCTTCCAATTCGCGCATCGACCAGAGCAAAATTGCCAAATTGGGCATAATTCGACTTACTCCTTCGCAAATAACAAAAATGGGTGCCCTTCGATTTTGTTCGTTTATGGCTTAATCGAGAGGTATTCCATAGCCATTCAATTGAAGAAAAAATTGGCTCCGACTTCGAGCTATTTCTGGGTAAAAATAAGCAAAAACTGAAAAAATGAAAAATTTCGTCTCTCGGGCCGACGACGGTGTTTTGGACACTGCGCTCGCTAACGGCAGTAGAGCAGCTTCAAATTCACACCATATGTAGATGTATTGGAGGTCTACTATGTGTGCAAAAATCAGTTGGTTCCACTTTGCCTAGCTCAAGATATATCAGTTTAAATTTTCGACGCGGCGACTAGGAAAATTACACTAGATAGGCTAACTTTGACACTCTGTAACTCGAGCTGGGGAGGTCGCAGCGACATGGGACAAAAACCATGATACTTAGGATTACTTCTAGTTTAACATATCCAGAAATCAGCTAAATCAAAGAAGGTCGAAAATTCGTGTCCACTCAAGAGTCGATTCTCTCGGGCAGCGTCTCTTAAGTTTCGACCAATAGAAGAACAAATGATCAGTGAGTCGGGAGCTATCCAACCACCCAAGATCGTCTCCCTACGACGCACGCTGAGCGAGTTAGAGCAATTTCTGCCTTAAAAACGCAAGAATGTCGCTTTTCGTATTGCGTGTTTGCGTAATTAAGAAAACTTTTAATGCCAAACGGAAGTGCACGTCGAGACCTTTTACTTGACCTATCGCACGCCGCTCTACGACGTAAGATGAGCAAGTTAGAGCCCGTTTACGTTTTGACCTTCGGGTTACTGTAGCGCGCGTAATTCAAACTTTTGAATTTCGAAACCTCTTAGCGCAATTCTCAGTGAGTCGAGACCTATCCATAAAGTCCAAGATCGCCTTCCTACGACTTACCAACGCTGAGATCTGAGAGCGTGACGAACGCACAGACAGACGAACGAACGGACGATAAGCTCTCGTAGGGGTTCGCCCGGCTGAGGCCGGGCGAAAAAACCGGCGAAAGCTTTGTGTTGTGTAGATTTGCGTAAAGGTGAGACGTTGTCTGGGCCAAACGGAAGCAGTGCCACGTGCAAACCTGCAGTGTTTCTAGGCATACTGTAATCAACAACCCACCAGCCAATGTGAATCCCACCCCATGGGCGCTGTACGACCTTCTCCAGAGAACGTACTCCGTGAAACCGCCAGGGCCCGCGCACACATCAGCGAAGTAGAATAATTCTGGTTCCAATGGTGAATTCTTGACCCAGGGATGGCCCTTGCGCTCTGGAAAACTGAGATTTATAAAAGTATGACAAATCTTGAAGTTGTGGCAAAATTCTAGGCGTACAACCTGCATAGTTAGGAGCCTGTCTTGGAATTTTGGGTTCGGTGAACAGCCAGTCAAAGACGGCGTCCATGTTGGCCATCTTCATGGCCGCTCTGTGGAGAAATAGGCATCCAGACAAAAAAATGAAAAAATGCAAAATTTCAAATTGAAACCAGGCAAGTCGTCCGAGGGACGCAGTATACTCCACAAATTTGAACTCCTACGCATGGTGACTCCTCTGCTGTTGTGGCCTCCTGGCACCCCCAATCGCAAAGCAATGCTGAATTCGTGATCTACATCCCACAATACCCCAGATTCGACATACAACACCCCTAGTTTCCTATGGACTCCAGGAACTGAAATTCTGCACTTGGGTTACGGTAGCATACAAATTCGTCGTAGGCACGTTCAAACATCATCCATACACTGAACGGATGCCGAATTCGTAATCAGCGCCTCCAAAAACCCCGAAATCGAGCATAATATTGGCAAAGTCGACCTGACGCCCAAAATTCAAACCGACGCGGCAGGGATACTGTAGCTCTGCAAATTTTTCAAAAATACTTTTCTGGGCCAGAGTTAAGCGCAGAATCGTTTGAAACCACTTTTGGAACGATTCGGCAACGCATTCGAGCGCTATAGACGCCGAAATGCGAAAATCGCAATTTTCGACCCCGGAGTCGAACAAGCTGTTTTAAAAAAGTTGAGTTGTTTTATTAATACAGAGTGGTTTGTGAGTGTTTTAAAAGTGGAAGAGTAAAAGAGTGGATACTTTTGTAAAGTATTTCGAAGCCTTTCCGATATGACGCGCGCCCGCCCGGAGTCCACTATTCATGCGCTACTTCTGACACGCTCCTTTCTGAGAGGTTCTTGCAGGGCAACATTGAGATCGCCCGGGATTAATTTTTTGAGCAAGACACACCCATTTGTGAGCGGTTGTTGCAAGGCAACATTGGGATCGCCCGGAATTAATTTTTTTAGCTGACAAAGTTGTTCGTAAGACAAGGGTTTAAAAAAACAAAAGTATTTCTTTAGGAATGACCGTTCAACAACTGCCTCCACGTAAGCTTTCAAACGGTCGAACGAATGCCGCTCTACAACGTAAGACGAGCGAGTTAGGGCCCATTTGCTGTTTGAACCTTTGGGTTACTGTAGCTCGCGATATTCAAACTTTTGAGTTTCGATCAATAGAAGAACAAATGATCAGTGAGTCAAGAGCTATCCAGCAACTCAAGATCGTCTCTCTACGACGCACGCTGAGCGAGTTAGAGCGATTTATACGCTAAAAGCGCGAAAATGTCGCTTTTCGTGGTGCGTGTTTGCGTAATTAACAAAATTTTCACGCCAAGTGAAAGAGCACGTCGAGACCTTTTAGTTGACCTATTGCACGGCGCTCTACGACGTAAGAAGAGCGTATTAGAGCCGTTTTGCGTTTTGGACCTTCGGGTTACTGTAGCGCGCGCAATTCAAACTTTTGAATTTCGACCTCTTAACGGAATTATCAGTGTACCGAAACCTATTCAAGGAACTCAAGATCGTCTCTCTATGACGGAAGACGAGCGAGTTAGATCAGTTTTGCGTTTTAAACCTTTGGGTTACTGTAGCTCCCGAAATTCAAACTTTTGAGTTTCGACCAATAGAAGAACAAATGATCAGTGAGTCGAGAGCTATCCAACCAACCCAAGATCGTCTCCGTACGACGCACGCTGAGCGAGTTAGAGCGATTTCTGCGTTAAAAACGCGAGAATGTCGCTTTTCGTGTTGCGTGTTTGCGTAATTAAGAAAAGTTTTAATGCCAAAAGAAAGAGCACGTCGACACCTTTTAGTTGACCTATTGCACGCCGCTCTACGACGTAAGACGAGCGAGTTAGAGCCGTTTTGTGTTTAGACCTTCGGGTTACTGTAGCGCGCGCAATTCAAACTTTTGAACGCCGATTTCTCGAGGCACATTACCAGTAAGTCGAGACCTTTCCGTAGAGCCCAAGATCTCCTTCCTACGACTTACCAACGCTGAGATCTAAGAGCGTGACACACGGACGCACGAACGGACGCACGGACGATAAGCTCTCGTAGGGGTTCGCCCGGCTGAGGCCGGGCGAAAAAATGCGAAAATCGCAATTTTCGACCCCGGAGTCGAAAAAGTCGCAGTGTAAGAAAGTTTTTTGTGTTTCGCCCGATTTTCTCCGTTCATGGCTCATTCGATAGAGGACATCTGGGAAGGAGCACCAAGAGCGGTCTCGCCGCTCCAGCTGCTACCTAGCTCGCACAGCAGCCCGTCAAAGTCGACCCGGGGCCAAAAATCGCGAATTTTTCAAATTTGGCGCCAAAATGGGTCCCGCAGCGATCCAATTCATTTTTTCCACCCTCGGCCCTATCGAGTACTACAACATATCAAAAGATAGTATATACCATTATATGCAACTTTTTCGAGTTCTACCTTGTTTAACCCATTTTTCAGTACTTTGAAAATTTAAATTTTTGAATTTCCCGCCAACGGGGTCCCGGAGCGTGACCCCATATGTCGTGCAGGTTGCCCACCTACTAGGCCTACCCAACGCAAAAGACCGTTTGGAAATCGGCCTCTTCACGCGCGAACGCCATCCGGTCCAAATTACTGCGTTTCGCGCACAAACGCTATATACTCCACACTTTTTTCGCCCGGCCTCAGCCGGGCGAACCCCTACGAGAGCTTATCGTCCGTGCGTCCGTGCGTCCGTTCGTGTGTCACGCTCTTAGATCTCAGCGTTGGTAAGTCGTAGGAAGGCGATCTTGGGCTTTATGGATAGCTCTCGACTCACTGGTAATGTCGCTAAGAGACTTCGAAATTCAAAAGTTTGAATTGCGCGCGCTACAGTAACCCGAAGGTCAAAACGGAAAACGGCTGTAACTCGCTCGTCGTAAGTCGTAGAGCGGCGCGCGATAGGTCAACTAGAAGGTCTCGACGTGCTCTTTCGTTTGGCATTAAAAGTTTTCTTAATTACGTAAACACGCAACACGAAAAGCGCCATTCTCGCGTTTTTAACGCAGAAATCGCTCTAACTCGCTCAGCGTGCGTCGTAGGGAGATGATCTTGGGTTGGTTGGATAGCTCTCGACTCACTGATCATTTGTTGTTCTATTGGTCGAAACTCAAAAGTTTGAATTTCGGGAGCTACAGTAACCCAAAGGTTTAAAACGCGAAACTTATCTAACTCGCTCGTCTTTCGTCATAGAGAGACGATCTTGAGTTCGCTGAATAGGTTTCGGCACACTGATAATTCCGTTAAAAGAAGTCGAAATTCAAAAGTTTGAATTGCGCGCGCTACAGTAACCTGAAGGTCCAAAACGCAAAACGGCTCTAACACGCTCGTCTTACGTCGTAGGGCGGCGTGCGATAGGTCAACTAAAAGGTCTCGACGTGCTCTTTAGATTGACGTAAAAAAATTTGTTAATTGTGCAAACACGCACCACGAAAAGCGACATTCTCGCGTTTTTAGCATAGAAATCGCTCTAACTCGCTCAGCGTGCGTCGTAGAAAGACGATCTTGAGTTGCTGGATAGCTCTTGACTCACTGATCACTTCTTCTTCTATTGGTCGAAGCTCAAAAGTTTGAATATCGCGAGCTACAGCAACCCAAAAGTTCAAAACGCAAAACTTCTCTAACTCGCTCGTCTTCCGTCGTAGAGAGACGATCTTGAGTTGGTTGAATAGGTTTCGTCACACTAATCATTCCGTTAAGAGAAGTCGAGATTCGAAAGTTTGAATTTGGCGAGCTACAGTAACTCAAAGGTTCAAACAGCAAATCGGCCCTAACTCGCTCGTCTTACGTTGTAGAGCGGCATTCGTTCGACCGTTTGAAACCTTACGTTGAGGCAGTTGTTGAACGGTCATTCCTAAAGACCAGGCAAGTCGTCCGGGGGACGCAGTATACTCCACAAATTTGAACTCCTACGCATAGTGACTCCTCTGCTGTTGTGGCCTGTTGACACTCCCAATCACAAAACTAATGCCGAATTCGTGATCTACATCCCAAAATACCTCAGATTCGACATACAACACCCCTAACTTCCCATGGATTCGCAGAAACGAAATTCTGCAGTTGGGGTACGGTAGCATGCGATTTCGTCATAGGTACGTTCAAACATCATCTAAACGCTAAACGAATGCCAAATTCGTAATCAGCGGCCCCGAAAACCCCGAAATCGAGTATAATATCGCGAAAGTCGACCCGACACCCAAAATTCAAATGGACGCGGCAGGGTTACTGTAGCTCTGAAAATTTTTCCAAAACACTTTTCTAGACCAGATTTCAACGTAGAATCGTTTGAAACCACTTTTGGAACGATTCGGGGACGCATTCGAGCGCAACAGACGCCGTAACGCAAAAATTGCAATTTTCGACCCCGGAGTCAAAAAAGTTGCGGGAAAATAACTTTGTTGTGTTTCGCCCGATTTTCTCCGTTCATGGCTCATTCGATAGAGGACATCTGGGAAGGAGCAACAAAAGCGGTCCCGCCGCTCTAGCTGCTACCTAGCTCGCACAGCAGCCAGTCAAAGTTGACCCGGGGCCGAAATTCGCGAATTTTCAAATTTGGCGCCAAAATGGGTCCCGCAGCGATCCAATTCTTTTTTTCCACCCTCGGCCCTATCGAGTACTACAACATATCAAAAGATAGTATATACCATTATATGCAACTTTTTCGAGTTCTACCTTGTACTATGCCTTTTTCAGTACTTTGAAAATTTAAATTTTTGAATTTCCCGCCAACGGGGTCCCGGAGCGTAACCCCATATGTCGTGCAGGTTGCCCACCTACTAGGCCTACCCAACGCAAAAGACCGTTTGGAAATCGGCCGCTTCACGCGCGAACGCCGTTGACTCAAAGTTTCTGTGTTTCGCGCACAAACGCTATATACTCCACACTTTTTTGTGGAGTATAAAAACTTTTGTTTTTTAAACTCTTGTCTTACGAACAACTTTGTCTGCTAAAAAAATTAATCCCGGGCGATCCCAATGTTGCCCTGCAACAACCGCTCAGAAATGCGTGTGTCTTGCTCAAAAAAATAATCCCGGGCGATCCCAATGTTGCCCTGCAAGAACCCCTCAGAAAGGAGCGTGTCAAAAGTAGCGCATGAATAGTGGACTCCGGGCGGGCGCGCGTCATATCGGAAAGGCTTCGAAATACTTTACAAAAGTATCCACTCTTTTACTCTTCCACTTTAAAATACTCACAAACCACTCTGTATTAATAAAACAACTCAACTTTTTTAAAACAGCTTGTTTGTGGAGTATAAAAAGACAAATGAGTGCGACAAGATGCCCGAAAGAGCACGCTTTAGCATAGCAATGGCCATAAATACTCCACTGTAAAGGACAATACCAGACTTACTCAAAACCAAACGTCGCCACACGGACATATCATCGCTATTTCCCATCAAGTTCACCACCCCCACCTGTTCTGAAAGATGCCCTTCCCAACGGTCTCATAAGGGTTGGCCCTCT